>OVBI01003130.1:0-14319 GCA_900406495.1 Sisymbrium altissimum
AAGATGGAATGGCTTTCAGTGGCTAAACACAGAATATTTCCTAAACTCATGCTCAAAGTTGAGAAAGAAGCGAGGAAGAAACAGAAGAGGCAATCGTTTACACTCACTAAACACAGATCAAAGGCCACCAAGAACTCCAAGAGATGGAACTGATTAAAAATATAAGGAGTCAGATTTATATTGTGGTAATATTTGAATAAGTTGTTTTGGAAACGCAGTGTATTCTAAAACATTTGAATTACCATTGTGTTGATCACTTTACCATCTCAAGATGGATATTAGATTGAAGAAGAGAGTGTTGGTTACAGTTATCATGATCGTAAGACAAAACCATGTCATTGTAATAGACATGTGAGGGACTCTCATGGGTATGGACTCCTTCATAGGTTGTGATCACATAAGCTGCATCGTCACCATCTCTCTCTACTCTCTTCTTCACCATGCTTGATTTACAAGTCTGTTTACCACCACAAGTACTGGTAAACTTACTGAGGGATGCCGAGTTTCTGGAGTATGTCAAGAGTATTTAATGATTTGGTTTAACATTTGAAATCAACAAAACCTGTCTTGTCTGTTCTTACACTTCAACAGTCTCTGTGTGTAAGCATTAAGAAATAATCATGTTTTATGTGATAATCACAACATCACCATTAACGAATCGACTCGAACCAGGAACATACCTGAGGCCCGTGACGCCATCACGATTGAAGCGACGAGATTTTCCGAACATCGGAGGTAACCTCCGACGAAAGCTAATAATGGGCTCTGTTATCTATATGACCCAATAAACAACCAAACCGGCCCATTTTAATAAGACCACGTGTTTAATATAATAGTTTACTCACAGTCTCTGACACTATAGGTAGGTGACGCCTCGAAATTATATCAATCTCTCCTTCAGACAAGAAAACGACAAACAAAACAAATGGCAGATATTGTTGTGATCTCTAAGAGCATAGTTCGACCCGAGAGCAACAACGACGGATCGGATTCAGATCGAGTTAAGATCCATCTAACTCCATGGGATCTCTTCTTCCTTCGGTCCGAATACCCACAAAGAGGTCTTCTCTTTCCGAAACCCGACCCGGAAACCGATATAGTCTCTCAACTCAAATCCTCTCTCTCCGTTGCGTTGACGATTTTCTACCCATTCGCGGGACGTCTAGTCAAGACCGAGCACCACGAAGACGACAAAACAGCGTCGTTTTTCATCAACTGCGATGGTTCGGGTGTTAAATTCGTACACGCTTCAGCTAAAACCGTTACGCTGAGTGAGATACTAGAACCGGCTGATGGCATCGTCCCCGACTTCTTGGATCGTTTTTTCCCGGCGAACGGAGTTAAGAGCTGCGAAGGGATCTCTGAATCGTTGATTGCGTTCCAAGTAACGGAGTTAAAAGACGGAGTTTTCATAGGGTTTGGCTATAACCATATGGTTGCAGACGGATCTTCCTTCTGGAGTTTCTTCAACACTTGGTCGCAGATTTGCTCCACTGGCTTTGACCGGAAAAGCATCCCACCTTTGCTTCTCCGTGGCTGGTTTCTCGACGGTGTTGATCACCCGATTCGACTTCCGATCTCTGAGACTGTATCACCGGCTCCGGTTGTTTCTTCATCGTTGTTACAAGAGAAGCTCTTTCGATTCACGAGTAGAAACATCTCTGACCTCAAGTCGAAAGCCAACGCAGAGGTTACCTCCGATGATCGGAAAATCTCGTCGCTTCAAGCTATTTCGGCGCATATGTGGCGATGTATTATCAAAAACAGTGATCTCAGTCCAGAGGAAGTCGTTCATTGCAAGTTATTGATGGATATGAGACGAAGGCTGAACCCTCCGCTCGATAAAGAGTGTTTTGGAAACGTCGTCGGATTCGCGACAGCCACGACAACGGCAGGAGAAATGGTTAGTAATGGGCTGGGTTGGGCTGCTTTGCAGATAAATAAAACTGTTGGGTCACAAACGAACGAAGAGTTCAGACTGTTCGCTGAGCATTGGGCGAAGAAGCCCACAATACCGAATCATGTGGCTGTGAGTAATTCTATAATTGTTGCTAGCTCGCCTTGGTTCAATGTGTATGGAAATGATTTCGGTTGGGGTAAACCGATTGCGGTTCGAGCTGGACCGGGTAATACCAGCGATGGTAAACTCATTGTTTATCCGGGAATCGAGGAAGGAAACATTGAGATTCAAACGTGTTTGTCGTCTCACGTTTTTGAGAAATTATCGGCTGATGCAGAGTTTTTAGAACATGTTTGTGTTGTGTGAGCAAAAATAATCGAAAATCAAATGTAATTTGTTTTCTTAAATAAAGGAAAAAGGGGGTGGAGTTTATTTTATGTTTGTTTGAGTTTATTTTATGTTTGTTTGAGTTATTCACGTTTTCTAAATTATTCGAACTTATCAACAGAATCGAAATTGTAATTGAAATCTAAAAGCAAAAGGCAACGGTGGCTCACCGGCAAATCGTTGTGCCACATCGATTTCGGTTTGGTAAACTGATTATGGCTCGAGCCTAACCGGGAAATAGAGTCAGTGGCAGACTCGCAATTCTTTTAATGTGGATTGAAAATGCTGATGTCATGTGATGGGGGCCATAAGCGGGCCAATGGACAAATGATGAAATTTGGAAGAAAATCGAAAGACTCTTTTTTTTTGTTTTGGTTTTATCTGTTAGGAGTTAAAAAAAAAAAAAAAAAAAAAAAAAAAAAAAAAAAAAAAAAATTTTTTGGGNAAAAAAAATCTTTGTGAGCTAAAAACTATCTAGGTCATTTTTCTTGTTCTCCTCTGTTTATGTAAAGTGATTTACATATGCAATAAACTAGACTAACCGTGTACTTCCTGCAAAAACACATTGAACACGAAACGTACAAATGTAAGAAACGAAAAAAATACAGATAACAACGTCACGTCAGATATAGCAATCGTATCTGTCTATTTCTCGGGTGAACATTTTAAATATCTGTGAAGCAACCCAAACAAAAATAATGTATTTGTGTATGAAAATAAAGACTTTATTAGGATTCACAGGGTGTGGCACGTGCCACGTGGCGTATAAAAGAAAAAGGCCGAGTCTAGGAGAGTACTTTCCCACGCAAAATATTGGACCGTGTAATAAAAAGTAATTAATTAAAATCATACAGTACTAAACAATCAATTTCGAAAAATCATAACGATTCAAAACTATGACGGAACGATGACCACATCTTCTGTAGTAAAACTAAGAAAATGACAACATCTTCTTCCTCTGCAATTATGAAGAACTGTTGAAGAGATTTGCATAAATACAAACTTGTGAAATATATAAATCTTTCTGGAAATTTTCATTCAATTCAATAAACTCATAAATAATCATGCGTGGAGAAGCAGCGATTGATCGTTTACCGTTAGACCTTCTTGCTTATATATTTTCGCTAATTACCTCTTTCACCGAGTTGGCGCAGTAAGTTGTTTGATGATCCTTGCAAAGTTTTGATTTTTCTTTGTTTTCAAGAACAAATATTGAAGTTTTTGATGAATTTGGGGGGTTTTTGTTTTGAAGGGCAAGTGGGGTTTGTAAGAAATGGAGAAAAGCCGTGAACCAATCGATGGCGAGAAGAGAATCTCTCAGCTTTGCTGGTTGGAAAATGGACGACGATTCCACTTCTCGTCTCGTACATCTTGCTTACAATCTCAAAGAACTCGACATGTAATCTCTCTCTCCCTCTGGTTGTTGTTTATGATCGCGATTTCTGAGCTTGATTTGACCTTCAATGGCGGATTTGTATCCATATTGAGAGTTGGAAACATTGGTGGGTCGGTGAAGATTTGTCTGAATATTCTGGTCAAGTTCCAAACTTTACCTTTACGGTTTTAGGGACATTGACTTAGTCAATACGCTACAGAACTACAAACAAAACTCTGTTTCTTCATATAGTTCATGTTTGTCTGTTTTGCAGATCTCGAAGCAGATGGGGTTGTCATATAACTGATAATGGTCTTTACCAAATAGCTTCTGCAAGATGTGTAGCCAATTTGAGTTCAATCTCTTTATGGGGCATGACTGCCATCACTGATACTGGTGTTGTTCAACTGGTAATGTAATGCCGTTTTATTGTGATTTTGGAATCTTGAAAGATTCATTTATCATCTCAAAGAATCTTTTTTTCCTGTCTCCTGCGTTGTTTGATAGATATCAAAAACTTCTTCCTTGCAACATCTGAACATTGGAGGAACATTCATCACCGATGAGTCCCTTTTCGCAATTGCAGAACGCTGCCATCATCTTAAGGCAACCATGATCTAATCTTTTCTTTTAGAAAAAAATCTGAAATCACTAGAATCACATCAAAACCTTTTCTTTTATGCGTTATGCAGACAATCAGTATGTGGTGTTGCCGCCATGTGACAGAGAGAGGCCTTCTTGTTCTTGTTAACAAATGCAGAAAACTCGAATCGATCAACTTGTGGGGAACTAGGGTTCCTGTGGATTGCTTCATTGCTTTACTTACCATCAGTCCTGCCCTTCAAATCAAACCCATTCAATTGCTCCTAAATGCTCAGAATCCACCACCGTTGTTGCATGCTGTCTAGTGTTCGCCCAGCATTTTTCTTGTTTTTTTTGCTTTGCTTTGTACATAGTAATTCATAAAATTGGAATCTCCATTTCTCTTCTGTGTTCTCACATTAATAAGATTATATAAATTATTCAGTAAAAGATTCTATTGAAGTAGCATTGTCTCTCTCTCTCTCTATATATATATTTAAGTTGCATAAGATTCAACAGAAGCTGAAGACACACATACACAGGATTACTGACTATAAATCTGCAGTCTACAATACAAGAATCAAATCAGAAACTCTTTCTAAGGCATTTCATATATCCTGAACTTAGGATCTCTCATTCATCTATAGAAGTGATCAAGATTCTCTAACCTAAGAATCTCTCCAAGTGGTGGACTGGTTGGTTGTGTCATAGTAGAAACACCAGCAATGGAAGCCATGAGAAGCACAAGACAACAATGGTGTTTGGTGAATAGGCAATAGCAGCTAGGGATTTTGAGAACTGAACTGAACCTGAGTAGGTTCCAGCCGTTGAATCCATGTTTGGAGTTCTTGTCTGAAGAGTAACATTTTTGCATGAACCAAAAGCTGCTTCTGGCTGCAACATCAAGAAGCCAAAATTCGGGTGCATGGTTTAGGCGTGTAAGATACTCATTTTATATCCACAAAGTTCGCGCGAGTAGAGAAGCTATTACCTGGCAGGCAGCAAGAGTTTCACAACCGCAAATTACCGGTCCATTCATTCTGTCCAGAACTTCGAAGACGCCTCCTCCATCACTTCTCTGTATTGTTTTTCGCATATACAAGTTTAGCAGCCAGAAAGTTTAGTTTCATGATTTAGTAAATCTCGCAGATAATGTCATAATTTAGTTTTATGATTGATTCAGTACCATGTAGAAGTTAACAGCAAGAAAGTTTGGCATTCTATTCCCTGCTGACTTGAGACAAGTCCCAACCATCTCAGCAAGTGGAGCTGAGTGTTCCTTGCAAGCATCTTTCTCAACTGGATATGTCGGGAAGTAATTCATCAAGAAAAGCGATGAACTTTTTGAATTTAAAGGTTCTGATTCTTTTCTGTTCGGGCAGGAACCTCGCTTCACCCCGGGATCTCCAGCTTTAAACCATAGGATAATGGCGAAAGAAAGGTTATTCAAAGACAATTCCCAAAAAGAGAAAAAAGATCTAAACTTTGAGAGTGATACTCACATTCATTTTCGACAATGTACCTCCATTGATAGGCAACGCCTTCTTCATCTTCTTTCGCGGCAACAGAAGTGAAAACCAAGAGCCTGTGATTCTCTTGTACCATATCGGTCACTGTAGGCCAATCTTCTCCCTTTTTGGGCATTTTCGAAACAGGAAACCAGTACTTGTCCAAACCAGCGTTAGCGAATAGCGTTCTCAAGCCTTTAGGTCTGTGCACATAATCCTCAATTATGATGGTAACAATCTCTGTTGGGTTCTGACTCAAGAATGCCTCAACTTCTCTCAACGTGTCAATTGCAGGTTGCTGATAAGGAACAAAAAACAAAGAAAAGAAATTTCACATTTACCAATCCAAAATCAGGTTTCAAGGTCTGGAATCCAAAAATGGTAAGCTGAAGATAAGTTTTACAAAGGCGGTGAAGTTGAAACATTGCCCTCGAAGCGAATGGCAAAGCCAGATATCGTTGTTGAAGTCATACATATCCAGCATTAGTCCCCTAACTCCATTCTACAGCAAATAAAAAAAAACCACATTCAAGAGTTTACCAAAAAGGAGGAATCCAACGTAAGAGAATTTGGAAACCAAGTAAATAAGTAATAAAGACCCCTTATTACTCTTAGCTGATTAGTAACAGTATCTTCCTGGTTGAAAAATGTAAGCCTCTGAACACCTGGCAAAGGCGGTTGATTTGCATTGCTAAAAGCATTATGAGTCATCAACCATGTATACTTGTTAAAAGGCAATCCATTGATCTACACAATAAAATAAACACAAGTTGGCATCACCACATGAATGAATCTTCTAGCCAAACCCATCTTCAAAGTTCAAAACTTTTAACGCAACCAAATGATCTAGACTATCTTCTGATACAGCCAATCTTCAAATGGGCAAATCTAGAGTAAGAAAAAAGACAAAACCCCAAAGTAGAAGAAGCAAATCTTACAATGGAAGTTGGAATTGTGGCTTGGCCTCTTGTGCAAATGGGTTTAGTTCTTCCAACAGCAGGACAGTTCCCACAGTAAAGACCTGGGACACAGTCAGTGGCTGAGGAGCATGAATCCAGCATCTGAGAACCAAAGAAGAACAGCAAGATCCCTATAAGATAAGGTAACAATAAACTGGAGAAATAAGCAAAGAGAATCAATAACACGGTTTTCGAGACCTGGCAATTCCCATTAGAGCAGGCAGACGAAACGGAGAAGAAGAAAGAGAAGGAAAGTAGAAGAAGCGAGACTGTTACGGCTCTGCTTAAGCCGTTGGTACACGCCGACATCGCTCCGTAGCCTATGCACAAAAGAGAGAGAGAGAGTGAAATCTGAATGATCTTTCGATCTACTGTTGATTTGGGGTTTTAAGACAAGACAAAAGATGTTTTAGGTACTAAAACGCGGGCTTCATTGATTTGTTAATCAAACTTAATTTTCTCGAAGACAGGAAAAAAGAAAAAAGTTTAGCTTTTTTTATTTTGTTTTCTTCGACAAGGTTGAATCTTTTTCCCACCAGTCTTTAATTTCCCAGATAGGAAACTCAGTTAAGAAGATAACCCACTTTCAAAAGTAGGTCAGTTTAGGGGGAAAACACCGTCTTTAACATTATGATGATAAATAGAGGCTACAGTTCTAATGTTGTACACCAACCATTCCTGGTCAGTAAGTATGCGTACAACTTATCAAAACGGTGATCTTCAAACACTTTATCAATATAAGCAATGATATCTTCATATATTTATACATATGTTTAGTGTATGTATCTTTCATCTCTCTATCCAAATAATAAATACCTTTGTTGTATACATTTGCTAGATTTTATTATGTTACTGTAGTGTTAGATCTCTCGTATAAATTTCACAAATCAATACTTTCATTTTGTTTTTTAGTTTTGCTCTTTTCTTCAAAATCAGTGACTGCATACCATTTTTTCACCTAGATTATTATTTATCTTTTTCTAGTCTGGCCAACGGTGGTCACATGCGTGGGGGACACATTTTTTTTTTTTTCCTCTAAAAGTCATTATCGTAGAATAAGTACAAAGATTTAGAACCCTAAAAAAAATGGCCGGATAAATTTAAATGTTGGTGGAACAAGTTTAAATTTCCACACACAAAAAAAACCTAAAACATGAAAGCAAAATCCGTAACTGATACAAAACAAAAACTTAGAGTAAAAATGGACATTAATCTCAAACGTACACATTTTAAATTTTTGGAGATTTTAAAAGTGAGATTACTGTTAATATATGGAAAAACATGTTTTCTTACTTCCTTAAAAGAAAAATGTCACATTTTCATGAAATTCTATCTTTAGTTTAGAATTATATTATTAAGATTTTATGAAAAAATTAAAATTGGTCAAAAATGGAAATATCTTTAACTATAAACATCTAGCAAAAAAAAAATATACTCGAAAAAAACAAAGACAATATAATTGAAATTAAATCACAATAAAGATATTTTTAAGAATTTACCCTAAGTCGAAATAATATTAAAATTAGGAAGAAAAAAATTTATAAACCAAAAAAATCTTTATTTATTGAAAATACAAGAGATGTGTTGAATTCTAATATACTGCCATAACCTAAGTTTCAGAAAAACTTGTTATGCCACAATATACCGAACCTGATTAAACTAAGTAAGGGATAATAAATGCAAAACAGAAATTACCGAAATAAATAAGTGCAAAACGAAAAAACATTTAGAACACAATTAGGTAGTTCTCTAAGAATTATATTTCTTTCCTCCGTGTAGTAACCAAGTAAAAGGGTTGGGAAACTGATTGTTTCCGCTCCTATTCGATCCAACATGTTATTGAAAAAGGGTATGAGAAGCTAGAAAATGATGCATTTAGTCACGGCAGATGGAACTTGTGCCAATCAATCTACAAGGTACTCTCCGTGAATCGGTGGGCTTGCACTTGAGTCACACTTTGGACCTACTGAAAGATTTGGTGCAACATATAACATATCTTTACAATTTATTACCTATCTCCACACCAGTCGTGTCTCATCATAATCGTTTATTCCATTTTGCTACGATGGAAAAGTTAAATACATAATATTCCGTTTCAATGATTGAATTAGCAACATTACTAGCAACTCTCTCCAGTGCCTATATCGAAGAGGGTGAGTTAAGGAGATACGCAGATTTGGAAGAAGACGAAAGTCCACCTTACCAAAATAACAGTATTGCGCTTGAGCAAATTTGTAGCCGTCATTTGTTGAACTCTCTATCAGCATGTATGCCCTATTGACAATATTGAGAATCATCAAATAAACGGAAATGAGTGATTTTGTGAACTTTGTATATGTAGTAGCATTATGAAAGAACATATTAAGCCATACGTTTATTTTTTAATACCCCTATAAAATTGACATTTTATATTAAAGGAAATGTAGTAGATAAAAAATTTCTATAAAAAATTATTTCCATTTAATTAAATACACAGAAAAACAGATATACATTTCTAACATCCAGTGGTAATTCCACTTTTGTTAGCTGTTATTGAGCTTCTTAGCATTTTTGAATTCCAAACAAACTGACATCTGTATCCCTTGGTAATTTTTATTACTAAAATTTATTGCTATACACCATTTTATCTTAAAGTGGCTAAATGCTTTAATCATGGGTTTGCATATAGTTATATGTGTACTAATACTTATCACATCAATGAAAATGAGATAGAGTGCTTCGAAATCTTCTTCACATATACAAATTAATGTATTTTTCTTCTATTTGAAAACAAAGTGTGTTTATAAGCTTGTCAGCAGTCTCAAGTTATAAGTTAAGTGTTTTTTCATCAAAACATATATCATCTTCTTACCAGTTATCTATTCCATATCAATCTTCATGGTATGAATCTATCTTTCTATTGCTCAAGTTATTTATTATATATTATAAAGACTGTGTCCCAACGTAATATATTAGAACCAACTTCTAATATGTTACTGTCCTTTAAAACATTTAATTATAATATATTACACCAACTTCTGAAAAAAAAAAAATAAGATAAAATAATTAAAAATCTTTTAGTTGATAGATTTCTTTCATGCTTTTATCCTCTATTTTACAATTTGAGTTTATGTAAAAGTACTTTTGAAATTATGTATAATTGGCTTTGGCTATTAGTGAAAGGTTTTTTAGTTATAACTTAACTTAAAGTAGTCTCTTTAAAAGCTAAATTTAATTCCTCATTTATGTTTTTTAACTAAATTTGGGATAAATTTTCCTTTAGATAAGCTATTAATATATTTTGTGATATATGTTTTCTTGTAACATACTTTTTGTGATATTTTATCAAAATATAGTATTCAGCCCCTCCAAGTATTTGCATTTGAGTGGACAAATTAATGGTGAAAATTGAAAGTGTTTCGTATCTTTATTGGCATGTATTCTTTATTTAATCCTTCTTATAATTTGAATCAGATAACTTTTTTCATTTAGAATTATGGACCAAAACCCGGGATCTGATAGGCCGTTCAGCTTCCTACAATTACTATGTGGAGACGATTGGCATCAGTGGGACGCTTTTCCGATCGTTGATGTTAGTGCCAACTTACCAGATCCAACGGTTGAGATGAGCCATGATGGTCTGACAATAGAGTCTGATCCACTTTCAATGACATTTACAAGGGTAATAATCTACTTTCTAGTAATTTCTTAAGTGATATTAAGCTTTTGAATGTATGATATAGTCTTGTTGAAAATGTATAGGAAGAAGCGGTCGAGCAGTGGTTAGAGTCACTGATCAATGAGCCATTTGAAATATCATCACATGAAGATGTACAAGAGGTAGAGATGTATTCTGATGAAGACAACTTCACATATGAGGTATACGATATGTAAATATAATCTAAACTAAAATTCGCGTGAAAACATAAATATTTATATGTTTATAAGCGTTGCAGGAAATATTAAATATTGTCACCAAAATTAATTTAATTTTTAGCTGCGAATTTATAAGTTAATGCCCTATAAATTTTTGTTGTTGTGGAATTAACATAAAAACTGTTATACTTACAAACCAACTCAAATTGAAAACATAAAAATACATTCTACATAAATAGTTGATTTTTAATGTTTAATATTTCATATTTATTTTCAAGAATTACCTTGTTATCATTTCTAACTTAAATACGTTTTCCCTTTTTAAATTATTTATTCTAAATATAGTTCTTTCAAGATATTATTAACATGTGGTGATAGTGACATGTATAACTAAAGAAATGCAACGTGTCGAACTGAAATGATGCATATTCAACTACATATACGATATATATATGATAACCTAATTTGTGCGTTGCATTGTTAATTTTTCTCAAAGGATACGCATTTGAATCATAGTGGTAGAAGACTAAAAAGAATCTGTATATATGCAAGGTGGTAGCTAGTAACGTTAGAGCTCGGTAATTCCATATCCAAAAGTTTATTAATGCAACTTTTTTTCTAGGAATTATTGGACCTTGGTGAGCAGATAGGAGATGTCTGCACTGGTTTAAACGATGAACTCATTGATGAAAATCTAAGCAGAATAAAATACGAAGATCGTTCTGGTGAAGCGGAGAAATGTGTGATATGTCTAGACGAATTTAAGAATAATGATGACGCCTCTAAACTCGCGTGTAGGCATGACTTTCACTTCGGATGCATCAAGAAATGGCTAATGGTCAAGAACATGTGTCCTCTTTGCAAACAAACTGCTCTTTAACTGTTTCATGAAGCTGAAAAATTGAATGTTTTAGATGTTAACTTGTGTTTCTCTTTTTTCTTTTTAAGTTACAGTACTCGGTAGTTCGATGAATAATATGGACGTTTCACTTAAAAAACAAAAAAGTATATCGAAGTTTATGCCGTTTATTATATCACCCCAAGACGACACACTCTGTGGAAAACAAAAAACAAAAACGATTTTGTTTTATTTTTATTTTTTGAAATTTGTCAAAAATGGTGAAACCCTTGCAAGACCTTACTTGTGAAGTGATTGTCCTTTTTCATGTTCAGTCATAACAATTAATTTAATAGTATTATTTATGACTATCAGTATCCTATCTTATCAATAATACGACCTTCTGTCAACCGTTCTTTACTAATTTGTCCACCCATCACTGCTCTATTTTTCACTTTCTCGCATCGGAAAAAAAAAAAAAAAAAAATCTATGCAATTTGACACGGTGTTCCCAACAGATCCAAATTTTTTTTTCTTTTGGGTAAGAAATCTGTGTTAAGTACAAAAGCAATTATTTTAAATCATAACTATAAAGTTGTGAAGTAAATACAAATTATGATTAATGGGAGCATTTCATTTCCAAGTAAGTAATGCGAGACACCAGATTATGTCTAGAGAGATTCGCCACTCACCACCCTTTTAGAACCCCCACGCGCTTGGATCACGCGCCTGGATCACGCGCCTACCTCCCCGCCTATAACCTTTATTACGAAAAGCCTCAGTGACGACTAAGTGGTGTGAGGAGATTACACACAGAGAGGAGAGAGAAGAGCGAGAGACAGAGAGATGGGTAGTTCCGACGACGGTGGTCGTCTTCCTCCTTTATCTTCTTCCGACGAACTCTCGAGCATTCTCCGGCAGATACTTTCCCGTACTCCGACAACTCGGCCTTCGTCCCCACCGAAGAGAAACGTTTCCTCCGCTGAGTTGTTCGACCGAACCTTCCCTTTTGTTCCCGGCGGAGGGGTTTCTTCCACCGTCTGTGCAGTCGCTGAAAGTGGGGAAGACAAATGTGCTTTCGAAAACAAGGTAAACTTAACATTTTTAAGAAGAAAAGAAGAAAACTTGGTTGTTGTTTTTGTAATTTCCTTATTTCTTTGTAATGGTAACAACACTGAAGAGAAATGGAGCTAGACAGCGAAACTCGTTGAAGAGAAACATTGATGCACAATTCCACAACTTGTCTGAAAAGGTTTTGTCTTTATCCTTTTAAGATTCTTGATTTGAAAAGAGTAAAAGGAAAATAAATAAATAAAAGAATCTGAAAATTTTGCAGAGGAGGAGGAACAAAATCAACGAGAAAATGAAAGCTTTGCAGAAACTCATACCCAATTCAAACAAGGTAAATAGATATTTCGAATCTTTATCCTTCATAACTCAATCGTGAGAAACTTTGTTTTATTTTTATGTTTGTAGACAGATAAAGCCTCAATGCTTGATGAAGCTATAGAATATCTGAAGCAGCTTCAACTTCAAGTGCAGGTTTCTTTTTCTTACTAAGATCGTATACAATCAAAGTCTAATGTGTAAAGAAAAAAAAAATATCCAACATTTGATTAACTTAATGACTGCATGATACAGACTTTAGCCGTTATGAATGGTTTAGGCCTAAACCCTCTGCGATTACCACCAGTTCTACCCCCTTCGCAGACAAGGATCACCGGAACGTTAGAGCAAGAGCTGAACCTTGAGACTCTGCTTGGTGGTTCTCACTCGTTCGTTAACCGTGAACCACCCGAAGCAACTCAGGAAATTCGCTTTTCCACAGCCACTCTGCTTTGAAGACAACGTTCAGACAGTGAAGATGATTCGAAGTCAAATTTCCTCTTAGTACCTGCCGCAGAAACACGAGTCAAAAATGTATTCTCGAGTCTAGTATTGGTTATATTTCAAATTGTTATGCTAATAAGCTTTAGGACTGAACAAAAACGAGTAGCTTGATTATAATGATGTCAGAAGAAGATGATATAAATTTATTTACATGAGTTATTACAACTATTAAATGGCTATGTCTGTGAGTTGCAGCCATCCGTAAGCACACCGGTCTCGGATACTTCGGGCCATGGATGATGCTGACTCAACCGCAGGTCTTATCTTCGTCATTGCTTTCTCTACTTGAATTCTGACACCAACATCCATCTGTTTTTTTTTAATTGCCAGAGAGGTTATTAAGGGTCTAGACAACACAAATTGACTGTGATAAAACTTGTATAAGAAGAATGTAAAGCAGCAACCTTTTCTAGAGTGCATTGTGTGTCTAATATGTGGCAAAAGTATGACAGCTGCTTGTACAAGTCTGCTTCAGTGTACTGTAACAAGAAAAGGCTTGGAGTCAAAAGTTTTGTCCTATAAAGCAACAGAAAGATAAGACTTCACACAAGGTGGATGAGGACGTATACCTTTCTTAAGAGGGATCCATTACAGTTAGGATAGTTTGGGCAAACTGTTCCCCGTTCACGGTCACCGAGCAGACGAAAGTTGGGGCTGCGAGTCGTGTGCTTGCAAGACTCATCGTCACACTGTCGAAGGCAAAATGTACAAAAAAAAACTTCATAAGCATGACTTAATAATGACAGGTGTTCATAAAAAATTATGGATGTAAACGAGGCAAGTGAGAAAGGTTTTTTATGCACCATCATTATGCCTTTGTAGTACATTGACACAAACCCTTCAATTTGCCTTTTCACCTGAAATGCATGAGAACAAGTTAATTACCAAACCATTTGTTCTACACAACACAGAAGTTTTTAAATTTTGAGAAACTTAGAAATTAGGATCGTTTTCCACAAAGCTTCCCTACCTGGTTAGCTATCATTGCAGGGGATATTCTTCCCGTGCTACCTTCTGGCTCACAT
>OVBI01003131.1:0-14319 GCA_900406495.1 Sisymbrium altissimum
AGAAGTCGCTGCAATTATACAGACATTGAGTTAAGTAGCTATAATGGTAATCCAGACAGATAACATCCACACTAGTATGATATGTAGAGACAGAACAAGAAAAGGATAAGAGATGAAGACCTAAGTTCTTGTCAAGGGTCTTAGTGAACTGGTTGAGTGCCGGTGGGACCTTCAACCTCTGCTTTAGAATACGCTTCTGTCTCTGGAGGCGGATAGACTTTGGCCATTTGATGTATCTCGTGAGATCCTTTTTCGGTGGCAATGCTCCTCCGATCCCAAACTGCNTAGTGGGTTCGTTACTTTCTCCTGAAACCAATGTTTACAACTAAGAACACATACAGAGAAAAGCAAAAGAATTCTATATAGAAAGAGGGAGAGCAAAACACAATCACATACCGGCTTCTTCTTAGTAACCGCTTTGACTCCTTTCTTTGGGGCCTAAAACCAATTGGAAAATTGTAGCTTTTAGCATAAGACGTCGAACGTGACACGTCGAAGGATAAGACATAAACCAGTGACTACGAGTTGCGTATTGACTGATGATTAAAGTTACAAGCTTTTCTAGCAAACATGAGTTATATCATATGTATACTTGCACATACATAGTTATATTATATATTAAGATTATAAGCTTCTGCAGCAAACATGAATTTTATAAACCATATGTAAGCTTACTAATCAATAGACTAAAGAAGTACTAATCAATTCATCTTAGAAAAAGACATGTTAGCTACAATGAAACATAGAAGAGGCCAGATTCAATTACAAATCCATGCAAACCACAGGTGCAGAAACGTAAGAATCAAGCTTATACATTGGTCTAACGCAGTAAATTCACTAAAATGGAGCTACAAAGATTGAGAGGAAAATCACTTATTTGGGTCTGCTGAAACCAATACTACAATATACAGTCTAAGAAGAAATAAGTAGAGGGAACTAACAATGGATTTAACAATGAATATTTTGAAGAACAATGGATGGAATTGGGAGCAGAGGTTGTACCATTTTCAGATTTCTCCACAGCAGCTGGTTTTCCCAAGAGAGAAGAAACTGAAACCCTAGAGACTAGCGAAGGAGAAGACAACCACGCTTTTAGGGTTTCTCATTATTTGGGTTGTCCCCATATGATGGGCCTTTGGGCCTCTTACTGGTCTTAACTATAAACTCAGTGACATCGTTTTTTGTTTGTTACAAAACGAGACAAAACTAATGAACTTACCTAAGGTATGCTCTTTTTTTTAGGTTGTCCAAAAAAATGAAACTTCAACTTCATCAGTAAACTGATGAAATCCATTTTACGAAAGCAATGAAATTCAGAAAATTCAAGTAACCGCAATACTTCACGAGACTAGATAAGTAGATATAGTGGTATACTAACAACATTTTAGCCGCTTTTTTTCCTAAATTCCAAAAGTTTCGATTGTTATCTCACGAATTCAAACTCTCTTAATTATTTTCTTCTTTTTTCTAACAATAATGTTTTTCTTCTTGCGAACAAAATAGTTGAGTGAATTCATCAACATTTCAAATACTAATGATAGTTTATATTGCTTTTACAGTTTTGGCCAAAATACCTCACAACTTTATGGGATTCTTCTAGTAATTAAAAAAAAAAAAGGCGGAAAGGTAATAATACAAAGGAACTAAAACCTTTTGCAGTTTTGCTTTATTGAGTCCGATGAGCATCTCAAACAAAACAAAACAAAAACAATCAAGTAGGAACCAAAGTATCAATCTGTCTACTCATGGAGTGATGATCAAAACCATCCATCACCACAACCAAAATCAATAGCAAAATAACAACTATACTAACAGAGACAATCTTTCTTCTCTTCTTCTTCTTCTTGTTATTATTGTCTCTTACTTTCATCACATTCGAAGACCAACAAGTCGAATGAGAGAATGTTGTCGTATTGGTCTCATCATCATCATCAGAGTCTTGAAAGAGTTTTCTCCTACAGGGTGATCTCATTTGTATCATCTTTGCCTCTGGAGAAGCCTGATCGTGTTGGAGAGAGAGCATCAGCTTTCTTGGAGAGTTTTCAACAAACTCGAGAGCTTCTTCCATAGTGATGCACGAAACTGCAGATGAGCCTTTGCCCATTTTCATGGCTGCCCATTCTTTTTCAAGCTCACTAAACTGCTGATTCAATCGCTCGTGTGGATTTTCCTCTCTTTCTTCCATTTTTCTTTTTAAGGAAAATTTTTCTCTACCAAGAATTAAGAGTACAATGACCACAGAACTTGGTTTTAAAAAGGGCGAAAATCTTGTGAGATCTCACTAATTACTATTTACTTATTTTTCTTAATTTTTGGTTTGAGAGTTCTACACTTTAATTGAATTATAAAACACTTTAATTGAATTATAAAATTCGAAATTTGAAACTCTGACATTTCAAAAATATCAGTAACTGAAAAAAATATACTACAAGCAA
This sequence comes from Sisymbrium altissimum, assembly GCA_900406495.1. NCBI lineage: Eukaryota > Viridiplantae > Streptophyta > Magnoliopsida > Brassicales > Brassicaceae > Sisymbrium > Sisymbrium altissimum. Next base: position 2,436 of record OVBI01003131.1, read on the forward strand.
TGAAAATCATAACTGAACATTTCTTTTACAGTCTTTTTTAAGAAAAATAAAACCACTAATAATAATCATCAGACTAATTCGAAACAAACGACTGAGATAATAAATATACTCATAGATCATCAGAGTTAAGATGAAATTTAGGACTCGCTGATTAAGAGGTAAAAGAGTTGGAAATGTCTTCCATCACACCTTTGCCATCTTGAGCATCATAGTAGAAGAAGTTCTTTAATGGGTCTCCTTTGCCTGATACAGCTTTGATCACTTCCTGCAACATAAAAATCTCTTTTTTTCAAATTACAAGTCTTTAGTTTGAAGATTCGAGTGAAGAAAGAGAGTGAGGTTACAGAGAGAGAACCTGTGCTAATATTCCTCCTACAATGGCACAGGCTGGTGGGAATTCGGTAGTACCAGTGATAAGCCTCTCCAAGAGACTATCTGGTATATGGCTCTCGCTCACAGACTGTCGCAATATTCAGTTTTTCGGTGAATGACATGTATAAATGAATCGAAACAGAAAAAAACAAAAGAAACACTCACGTTAGCCTCACACAGATTCTTTTTTATTTCCAAGACTGTGGCAAGATCGAGCAGTGAGCATTCTCCATGTTTACGCCCTTCACTCTCCTCAAACACTTCTATTACTGAAATTTTTCATGAGGATACCAAAGAATAGTGAATCAGTCTTTGTTGTATGTATCTGTCTTGGAATCCCAATTTTTAATTGTTTGAGTAGTAACAAAGAACCCAAATATTAACTGTAGTAACTAGTAACTACCTCTCATAGCAAAGTAGAGCTTTGCTGTTCTCCGAGGAAACGGTTTCCAAGGAACTGATATAGCTTCCTGCGGCAATGAACCAACAAATTTATAATTTCTATTACTTCTTCTGCAGATGTAAGTACTATTCATAGAAAAAGTAAGTGTTAAACTGTACCTGAAAACTCGGAAAGTTTAGTTCGCATTCAACCGTCTCTTCAAGCTTTTTCTGTTGAAAGAAATTTGCCAAGGAAAACAATACAAAAGAAGATCAAGCCGCGCACTTCGGGAGCTGTTAATGGAGTCAAAATATTCATCGGAATGTAAAATCATCGATATTAACATAAGATGGCAATATCAAATCATGTAAGTACCTTTGTGTACTTGTAGTTTTGAAGGTCGACAAATATTTCACCACATGAGTCTCTACAATCGATCGTATAGAATGCCACACGTTTGGTTAACTTCCGACATTTTTCATTGACAGATTTCTGCAGAAAAACAGACAAAGTTATGACGAGATGTATAGAGCAACCAAAAGTATGAAGCTATTTCAAAGCTGTTCTCAATACCTTGGTAGCACGAGAACCGTAGCCAATAACGACCACATCGAACTTCTCAAAAAATTCAGTGCCAAGTGTTGACAAATCACCTGAAAGATTTGAGAGAATGATCAGATGTCCAAAGTCATTATAGTCTTTAAGTTATCAATTCAATTTAAGGAGAGGGATATCAGAGGGAAACCTTTCTCTACAGAAACAAGGACCATAGGGTTAAAGTCCCTGAGTGAATCACAACAAATCTCAGCCACAGTTTTGCCTCTGTAAGCATTTTCATCAGGAGGAATCAAGAAGTTTGCGTTCAAGGACTCCTCGTTCACTAAGCGATCATCCATTAACGTCACACTACCAACTCCTGCCAGCACAATGTTCTTGCAAAACTACCCACCAAAACCAAAGCCAAGTAAAGCAGTAAGATACCATTCAGTTAACTAAACGAAAAGCATGACATCTCAGCAAAAAATAACAGAGTTACAGCTACCTCAGCAACAGTCCCCTTTATTCCAGATACCAAGACATGCGATTTGGACAATCTGCAAGCAAAACACCAAACCTCACACTATATCAAATGGTGCCAGGCTTACATGGCAATCACATGATAATGTATTGTATCAATAAAATAAACTTCAGCAAAAAGCAAAATATGAATGAACGAGTAACCCAAACGATATCAAGTTAAAACCCAAAACACTCTACTCGAACCTGAACTCAACACTACGATACTGTCTCATCTCAGAACAACCTAAACGAAACTCAGGAGTTACCAGTTCACTAGTCTAGAAGCAGAATCCAAACTCTATACTAACGCGGGAATGCTTGAAAAACCAAAAAAAAAAATCAACTTTAAGAGGTTAGTACACGAACCAAAGCAAAACTGGGATCATACAGGATGAAAGCAACAAACTTTGGAAATAGAAAAACAAGATTCAGTGTTTAGTAGAGATAATATGATGAGAGAAATAACCTTCTTTGAGCATTGGCGCCCCAAACCCTAATCTGGCGGTCGTACAAGGCAGTCTCCTGCTCGGTGAGCTCTTCTCCGTCCATTCGCAAATTCAATCTATCAATTCAGACAGAACTTTGCTTTCAGAAATTGAGATCTGCTTATGTATTATTACTGAATAATCGTGAAAAAAAAAAGGAGCTTGCGAAAAGTCTTCCACGGTCTAATTGGGTCGACTTTTGGTCCAAGTTCTCCCGACTGTGCCAACCATTCAAGTCAAATTGAGGGGTGTTTTAATGGAAATCAATTTCAATTATTTCTTTTTTGGCTTTAACTTACTCTGTTATTCCATTTAGATTCCTCTTATACTATTAAGTATTAACTAACTACTAATGAAAATTTGTGACATGTACTATGCTAACTACAAAGAAACTTATTTTTGCAAACTCATTATATAGGCCCTTTCTAACTTCTATGCACCAAACAATGTGGGATCGTCATTTGTCACCGGTACCTTTTTTTGTGTTAATTAGTCTTCAGTTCAGTTTACCCTAACAGACCTTCATTAAAACCACATACATGACATATGATAAATGAGTATGTAGTTAATCAATACAGTTGATCCTAGTAGAGTTGTTGTTCTTTTACAGTATAAAACGTATTAAGTCTCGTAAAAGTATCTACATGGACAAAGATGTTTACCTATATAAACTTAACTAAGAATTTACAAAAGTTCTACCTCTTTTGTTTGCATTTTCATCTTTTATCAAATATCTGACGGAATGCGTGAAAATGGCATACCTGCTAAATCGTGAAACTAGAACTTCCTTGTCCAGTGAATTTTTTTTCATTCTCTATTCCCCTGTAAAATTCTGCAGATGTTCAAAGAGTGCGTATGGTAAAACAGAAAGATACTTTGAACAAAAAACACTCAAGGGTCAAGACAAATTGAACGTCTTTTTATTTCTCCCGAATTTGATTCGCTGGTAGTTTTTCTAGTGGCATTAGTGACGACTCAGTAGCTATTGAAGTCAATTTGATTTTAATGAAAACATTCAATGATTTAACATTTATAATTAATAGATTCATGTATGGTTAGTTACACTGAATTTTACGAATTGTAATTTATCAAATTTTGTAAATGGATGATGAAAAATAAAATGGGTGAAACTGAAAGAGAGAAACATCCCATAATTATTAGAAAGTTGAAGACCACCAGATGATAATATAATATTTGGAGGAGAAGAGAGTAACAACAACTAACAACCATAAAAACTAGAAACATGACTTTGGTCGGCAATTTGCAACTCATCATCCTTCCGCAACGGCCGAGAAGCAGCTGCACCACCAAAGTCTTGTGTTCATTGAAAAACCCAACAACACAACAACAATCTTCTCCTTCTTCTTCTTCGACAATCTCTCTCTTACCAAAGCTAATATCTTTTGCTCTTGCTCTCTCTCTGAACTCCTCCTCTTGCCCTGCCTTAGCCATTCCTTCTCTCTCCTCTTCTCAGCCTCCCACTACTCCTTTCACCCAATCCAAGTTCGTGCAGACCGGTCTTCTCAATGGGTTTGTTCCTCTTTCTCTCAATCTCTCATTCTGTCCGTGTTATGCTCTGATTCTGTGTTGTTTCTCTCATCTGTGTAGCAAAATCAGACCTTGCCCTTCCACGAACCCAGGATGTGTTTCCACGAATCCCACCTCATCCTCCTTCTCATTTCCATTGACGATCCCAGAAACTGAGACACAGGATCCAATTCAGGTCTTTTCTTTTTTCTCCTTATCGTATTCAAATCGATGCTCATTCAATTGGCTTATTAGTATCGTTTGTGATTCTTGTTTACACAGAAATTGAAGGAAGCAATAGCAAAGACCCAGAAGAATCCCAAGTTTGTGGTCATCGAAGATACCCCTAATGGTAACTCCTTTTGTCAATCAATTCTTATATGAGACGAGAAGCATAGTTAGATTTTGCTCAGTTAACTACATATAGTGTGTATACATAGAGTTTAGTTAGTTATGGAGAAATGAGGGTTTGAGTAAAGATCATGACTTTTTTTATTTAATAATAGTATAAGAAAAGTTGATGACTTGATAAGACACAAAATGCAGGGAGATATTTGGAGGCAGAGGTAGAAGGAGGAGGGTTCAGCAGAGATGTGATGGAGTTTTTGGTGAAGGAAGATGTGGTTGCTTACAGGTGTATGGCCACTAAGGTCACCTTTGTGTATCCTTTCACCACTGCTTTTGGAGACTCAAAGGGACAAGAAGAGAAAATGAAGAAGCTCATCGACGAGCTCGGTTGGTATGCGCCTACCTTTGATATGGAGGAATCTTCTCTTTCCAAGTTCCCTTATAACGATTAAATGCTTGCTTTTTTTTTCAATCACATTACAAGTAGCTACTGAAGACATTACGAGTTTGGTTTCTTCTTTTGAGGATCAATGAAAGCTGTGACTATATGAGCCTATTCAATTGATGAGCTAGATGATGTGTGTTACTACTACTTTCAAATGTTTATCTTAAACATGGAAAAAGAATGCCATCAATTCCAATAGAAACTGAAAAAATCAACTATTTTAGAGAATAATACATTCCTCTAATATAGTTGGGTGAATGAATGAAACTAAAACGTTATTCTATCATTCATCATTTGTTTGGTTTTCTACCTATTCTTCTTTGCTCTCATCGTGTGAAAGAAACAGTTAGAGCCAGTGTTTTGTAATACTGGTAGTAATATAATATATAAGACGAGGCCACAATTTATTTAATGGGCTTGGGCCTAGGCTTTGTATAGTTTTGACTTTGCTGACATGGCATGACCTTCATCGGGGCACGGTCTGTGATTGGCTGCTCAATATCCATGTGACGTTATTTCTCTCTCTCTCTGTCTTTCTTTGTACATCAACCTCTCTATATATCTTTTGCATTAATTTTTCCGAAGACTCCCAATTTGTTTCTCTTCGTACCAAAAGAAAGAAGAAAAAAAAAAACGAAACACAAATAATAAAAAGTCGTCACGAGAAAACGCCATGGACGCCATCGATTCCGTCGTCGATCCTCTTAGAGACTTTGCGAAGGACAGCATTCGCCTCGTCAAGCGTTGTCACAAGCCAGATCGCAAAGGTACATAATACTTAAGCTCTACCTTCCTTCTTTATCACAAGGATTGAACAATAGATTTCGAAATTCGTGTCTATAGATAGTTCATGCATGAGAGATCTGTGTGTGTTTTTCATCGTAACGACCTGCTGAATCTATCGGTGGCTTTTGCGTATGGGAAGATCTGTCTATTGAATGGAGAGATCCGTCGTGTTGCTGTCTGATTCCTGTGCTTTTTTTGTTGGTTTTGTAGAATTCACGAAAGTGGCGGTCCGTACAGCGATTGGATTTGTAGTAATGGGATTCGTGGGCTTCTTTGTGAAGCTCATCTTTATTCCCATCAACAACATCATCGTCGGTGCCACTTAGGTATAATCCTTTTTCTTTTCAATTCAATGTTTCCAGAGACATGCATGGTTAATTAGGTGATAATGATGATTAAATATAATGTTTTTCATACTTATTTTTAATGGTTATGTATCTTAGATCCAATCTATATAACTAAAAGTTTATCGATGGATGCTGGTCTGCTCCAAAGCTGCTTTAGATCCCCATGCCTTACTTCTTGTATCCAGCGTTTTTTTTTTTCCTTTGAGCAATCGTTGACACCGTATAATATTAAGTACCGAAAGCTGCTCTGTAAACAGTAAAAAACAAAACAAAATTCTTTGGAGAGCTGAGAGCTCTAAGCTATAGAATTGTTACAGGACATCTTTTGGTTTCTGTCATTTCATTGTCGAGTCTTATATCGAACGAGCTTTAATCTAAACTGCTAATAGACTTTGTGATTTATCATGAGCACTGCATTTGGGCATGTTAAAGGGAATGAATATCCATAATCTATAGATAAGAATGAGGAATTGCCTAGTAAGATTTTACCTTGTCCTCGTAATTTTTGGGGTCTACTCTTATAACGTTTGGTTTGGTTTGGCATGTTTGCAGATAACCAGGGAGGATGGAGAAGGGTAGTAGTTACAGCCTTTGTTGTTTGAAGAAGCCACTTCTTTCTTTCTTTTTTCTTCTTTTTACTCAAATAGAGGAAACATTTGTTACAAATTGCATTCTACTTAATATATCTCACTGTTTATTTTCACTCTTTACTGTTAAAAATTGCATGTGTTTGTGAATGTGGGCGATACTGGCTAACCCTTAGTTATGGTGACGAGCCTTAAAAACTGTAGTCCCTAAGGGCCTATTTAAAACTGACTCAACATATGAAACCCAAACTAATAAGCAAGTGACAAGACAACAAAGAACAGTGCAGACATGATAACAAGAAAAGAAGAGGGAGAATCTGGGCATGTGGCAAAGCCATCGGACTTCATGTATAAAAAAATGAAGCTCTACTCAACCACACATACTTTCCCAACATATCATTCACTTTTCAGGACGAAAACTCCTTACTTTCTTTTCCGAAAGGCAGGACAACTGCGCCTCATCTTGCAGAGGATGAATGCATGCTCCTCGCATGTCCGCTATTTCAGATGACGTAGAAACCACTCGAGTAGAATATCCAAACACTATATTAATGGTTGATAAATAGAAATCATATTCTAAAAATAGAGAATTAAGTATTCTAAATGTGGAGTACATTTTTCATTTCTCTATTCTCTATCTTAAATATGATATATAAACTACTATTAACAAAAGTACTTTACCATAAAATTTTAGTTTAGAGATCTCTTTAGTCAAAAGCCAAGTGGAGCTGAGTTCACTAGCGTTCTCAATCTACACCTCATTAATATAGATACCCAATACACACTATAATGAGAATAATGTACAAAATATGATAATAAAAGACCATAACACAGAAATCATTAAAAAAAAAAAGTTGATTAAATAGTTAAATATTTATACAAAAAGTCATACGTATCTCATAAACATTAAACGAAAAGAGAGAAAGAAGAGTCTTAAAGTACATAGTTTGCTTACAATGTCATTTTTCTTTAGGACATAGTTTGCGGTTACAGCACTTGAACCAGCCATTTCTCTTTAGGATTGAAGCTGCGCATGTCAGAGAACATAGCATCGAGATTCCCATAAATTTATCAACATCCTTACAAACACACAAACATAGATTGATGTACAGATTCCATTAAAATGAATTTTTTTTTATGTTGAAGACAAATGGATCAGAGATAGAATCAGAATCTCTAGTTCAGCGCGGCCCTGCGAATCTAAGGACTACAAGCCCAAAACATAGTGGGCCTGTCATTTACTGCGTCTGCAAAAACAAACAAAAATATCAATCAAATTGATGCCATTTCTTGCAGAAATGAGAAAACAATCAAAATTTACATAATGTTCGTTTCTCTTTTTGTCATTGATTGCGAATGCTCTAATGATTGTTTAAATAAATATGATAGATTGCAGGAAAAAGTGGAGGCAGACGCAAGAGTGAAGGGGACCAATGGAGACACTTATCTACTATACATATATTTAGGTTTTAATTAGTTTTAAATAATATTAAATATCTTGTGTCTTCCTCCTTGGTGAATGAAGTCTCATTAACTGGTGGGGCGTAAATCTTACGTGATGCCTTTTTGCAACTAATTGTCGAATGACTGCATAATTAAAATGTGTTTTGTTGGCCTTTGGGGAGTTTGTGCAATATACAATACGTTGGTGTTGGACAACATAACGGAACCTGCTCGACAAGATTTATTATGTGGTTCAGGAGTTTGAGGTGTGTGAGTTTCACTCGGTGCAAACTTTGACCAATATCTTTGCCACTCCAATGAGAAGACAAACACTAATACTGTAATAATGATGTTTGTTTAGTAAACAACCTAACTAACACGCAAATGACATGACAACCAGAAAACAAAAGAAGACAGAATCGTGGAATAGAAGCAATACGACCTTTCCTTGTTATTCACTCGAAGATGACACAGACAAATAATTGATGATATCATTTATAACCAAAAACATGAAATACCATTAGCCAAAACGTTTTGAATGATATTTTGAGTAAAAGGTGAGAATAGTAATAATGCCTCCACAACTTCATCAATCTTCAATTCCTATTCTCAATCCTCTACTTAGATTCTCACCTCCTTCCTCCCCTGATAATCCCAAACATCAGACAGAACCAAAGATCAAGATGCCAAAATTCACTGTGCGCAAACTCATACCTCTTCTTATCTTCGTTCTTTCAAGCCTCTCTATTCTTCGACTCCTCCGGATTTCACTAAAGTCTTCATCCTCTGCTTCTCGGCCATTCTCTTCAACTACATTTCGGTTGAGTCCCGCTGAGTCCAGTCAGCAGATCAGGGCTAACGAGAGTCAGAACGCTCTCACGGAAAAGGAACTCAAGCTCTTATTAGATACCGTTTCTCTTAGATCCCCTTGCAACGTTCTTGTTTTCGGGTTTGCACCTCGGTACCTCATGTTATCTTCAATCAACAGAAGAGGCTCTACCGTCATTCTACAAGATGAACCTGCAACGATAATGACACCAAAAGCTGAAGTAAATCATAACAACACAAGATTCTACAGCTTGAAATACCATCGGATGAAAGTCAAAAACGCTTACAAGCTTCTTCGACATGCCCGATCGAATCCCGCATGCGCACCAAATATGAATAATCTACATCACGGCTCATCAGACTGCAAACTGAAACTGAGGGATTTGCCACAGGAAGTACACAACATCAAATGGGATGTGATAGTTGTTGATGGTCCACGTGGGGATGACTTAGAGGCGCCAGGTAGGATGGGGAGTATATATACTGCAGCTGTGTTAGCAAGAAGAGGAAGTAGTAACTCAACAACAGATGTTTTTGTGCATGATGTGCAAAGGACTGCTGAGAAGTGGTTCTCCTGGGAATTCTTGTGCCAAGAGAATCAGGTTTCAGCTAAAGGAAACGTCTGGAGATTTCGGATCAATGGTCAATCAAATGCATCTAGGTTTTGCTCACCAGAAACAGCCCTGATAAGATATTAGAAATTTTTTGTACATATCTAATCCAGAGCAACATTGTTGCTCCCTCAGGTCGACACCCTACTGCGTTTTTGTCTCATAACAGTGTAGGAAAACATATGCTCAAATAAGCCATTCAATGTAGAGTCGCTATGAGAGTTTTGTACAAACCCATATATCGGGAAGATATACTGATATATGTCGTGGAAGATTTATACGGGATAGAGGAAGAGAAACTACGCAGCTGCTGAGATGGGAGAAGAAGCTTTGGATCCTTGGAGGAAGACTCTAGGTACGTCGGAGGGTTTGCTATTACTTTACAACTCTATCACACATTTTGAGTATAAAGAATTGTATCTTCTCTTTTATGCAATTTGTAATCTGAAAGGATTGCATTAAGAAGGGGAAGGGCGATTAGCTCGCGTGAGGATCCCCGGTTATAGTATTTGGGTTGTTAAGCATAATCGATATTTTGATCTTTAACATATACATTTTCCTTAAGACGAAGAACACAAAGGAATATCAGAATCAGATAGTACGTAGCAGAAAGGCCTTCACTAATCAATATTTTCCCGTAAAACAAAAATGTATCCATTTTCTTACACTACTTCACAAGGTGCATCTAGGATCACATACCTCTAAAATTCTTTCAGAGCTCGACATGAAAAACAAGATACAAGTGAGCAGCATCTCCAAGAAACGAAGATAAAAAATTATACATGAATGAATGATCCGGACTCGTTTCCATTATGAATGTCCGCCACAACCATCACTCACCACTCTGCTCTCTTCGCTGCAACCACAATAAATGTATACACACATAAGGCCACTGAGATGTATTACTCGAAGTAGAATAAAAAACAGCAACCAATATTTATCTGTTTATTGTGAGTAAACGAGGAGTTTAAAAGGAAGACACAACTATGATGAAAACGAACCAGTCATTTGTAATTTGGTAATATAAAGGCAAAACATACCGCCCGTTTGCTAATGTACGGTTGTATTTGGACTGGTTCTTCTGATTCCTTAGAGGTGCTTTCAGATTTGACTAACTTCCGTTTTTCCTTCTCAAATTCTTTTCTAGATTCTTTACGAGTGCCTGATTGCCAAACTCGACCAAAGTTGGGAAGCCAGTCTGCATCAGTGTTAGTATTCACAGCTAGTCCTCTCTTTTCCATCTCCATCTCTATCTTTCTCCTTTCAGCCCACGCAGCCCCAACCCTATAAGGGTTCAGCTTACTACTCTTTACAGGTATCTTTTCCTGAAATCTGGCAATTTTTGATTGGTTTAGTTGAGCACTGTAGATATTCCCATCCTTTTCATTAAGCCACGGAGGAGGAGCTCCAGAGTGAACGTTCCCGCTAGAATCGCTGGAAAGTGAGGACGAAATGCTAGTCATTCCAATCACACCTGACAAGGAAGCGCAAAAAACTCAAGCCATTAAAACTAGTGCATATCAGACAGGCTACATTACTGAAATTGATAAACCTAGACGATGAAGCACTAATCATGAAACTTACACTATGCAGATCGAATTCGAAAACAAAACAGACACGTACCTGGTAGATGACTCAGAGGATCATCAGCACACAGAGGGACAACGGTCAGGTGTGAACCACAATGTGTAACTCCAGGAAGCCCTGACTGTGATATCTGAGACTCATTCGTATTAAACTGTAAAGGCATAACATCGTTTAAATGATTTGGATTAACGTAGTGTGCAGGAAGTTTTTCAATTCTATCCATAGTTTCATCTAACGCAAGTTTATTATGGATATCATTAGATGTCCCGGAAAGCTCTCCACATGGTCTTTTACAAAAAAAGGCATCTTTATTTCCCAATGCCGTGCATTTTCTCACCCACTGCATCCACAGCAGCATAAATAGAGTTTCATTAGAGAATGAAAATAAATAAACTGACCACAACTGAGACTTGTTACACATAAAGTATGCTTACCTTCGCTACGTCAGCATCAGAGATTCGGAAATCGTCTACGCAATCCATCGACGGGCCATTTTTCCAGAGAAATTGTTTGATATTCTTACGGTGATCGGAACTTGCGAAGTGATTGATTGCCTTAGAACTGATTACAACAAAAGAAGAATACAAACAGAACATTATATGTGCAAACAACAATTCTCTTGCTCACTCTCTGATTCCACAAGGAGTAAAAGATAAGTGAATGACATACCAGGCGAAGGAGCTGCCGAGCTCGACGATGTCCACATCGCAGAAGACGCACCAAACGCGGTTCTGCGACTCCTCTTGTGGCCGTAGAACGCTAGGGTTCTTCAGGAAGAATCGGACGTCGGCTATTTTGGATCGGAATCGATTGAGGAAAGCAGAGAGGAGCTCTTTGTGGCGAGGGAAGTACTTGTGGCGCGGGCCTTGGTCGTGATGCAATCGGCACACCTTGCAGAATTCGAATTCGCTCTTCTTTGATGATTTCTTCTTCTTCTTCTTCTCTTCCATTGAATTCTTCGTTTGACACAGAAACAAGGAAATATTTGGTAAATCTTAGGGCTGCAATTTAGAATGATACTGGTCGGTAGCCCTGGGAGTTCGGGTAAACGGTTCGGTTCGGTTCGGTTTATTCGGT
>OVBI01003132.1:0-14303 GCA_900406495.1 Sisymbrium altissimum
TGTTCCAATTTACTGTGACAACAAGTCTGCAATTGCAATCGGAAAAAATCCAGTACAGCATCGAAGAACCAAGCACAAAGAAATCAAGTATCACTTTGTTCGAGAGGCAGAAAACAAAGGTTTAATTCAACTCAAGTATTGCGAGGGAGAAATTCAACTTGCAGATCTTCTGACAAAGGCACTTGGCGGATCAAGGTTTGAACAACTAAGGAGGAAGCTTGGAGTAAGAGAGAAACTCAATTAAGGAGGAGTGTTGATGATAATTGAGTTTGTAATGTCTGTAATGTATTAAGTAGTTATTAATTAATAATCGTGACGTTTAGGATATGTATCGTATCGTTCAAAAGACACAAGTAGAAGAGATGCAACTCTTTGTGTCTGTGTTGTTTGACTATTTAAACATCGTAACTATGATGTAAACAAAACAAGTTTGTGATTCAATAAAATTCAGTTTCTGTTACTTCTTTTTTGTTCATTTACGAGAGTATCTCAGAAGATTCAGAATATCAAGTAAACCTCTTGTTGTGTTCTTTATGAGAAGAAGAAGCTTTTGCTTCTAACATTTCTGACCTTTGTCAGGGCCTCTCCCAGTCTCCCACCACCATATCCGTCTCTATTGAACTCTTTTTTTATTGTTGCACGTTTGCTTTATGTAACTATTTCTCTATTTTTGGTTGGAACAGATTACTGGTTTGTTCCACCTCTCTCTATTTCTCACTCTTTTGTTCTCTCAGCTCTCTCACACTAGAGCTGCTCTCTCTTACTCTCTCTAGCTCTCTGATTTACATTCTATGTGTTTGTTTGCGAAAGAAAAAGAAACTAAGAGAGAAATTATTAGTACTACATTGTAACTTCTGTCCAACTCTTTTGTATTGAACCGGATGCCTTTTCTCATTCACTTGTACAGTCGTACAACATACTTACTTTCTCTATTTTCATAGACTAATCTCACAAGTAATCTTAACAACTATCAACAACCTAACCGAAGTATGCTTTCACAAAATGGTCAGCTCAACTTAACCGCTTGCCAACAAAGCTGAGGTTGCAGTCGTGGGGAATGCTTATTCCAACGACTTGCTGTCTTTGTGATATGCTGGATGAAGATAGAGATCACTTATTGCTGCACTGTGAGTACAATGGCTAGCTATGGGATCAGGTTATGCGCAGGATGGATCTAAACTACGTCAGCTTTACCTCTTGGGATCATCTAATGGACTGGTTTAAATTCAGTTCGTCTGCAGCTCCACCAACCCTCCGTAAGTTGGTGGCTCAAACTGTGATCTATTCAATCTGGAGGGAAAGGAGTAACAGGTTTTATAACCTTACCTCAAATCCTGCTGATCAGCTCTTCAAGGACAACGTCGACCGGCAGGTATGGAACTCAATCACCGCTAGGAGATAGCGGAGAAAGTTTGAAATACTAATGGCTTTATGGCTTTGCTAATTGTTTGCTATTAGAATACTGTTATTGCTACCATGTTTTTTCTCTTTTTGCCATTGTAACAACCTGGGACTGTACTCTTGTAAAGCTCCAGACTTCATCTTAATGATATTTACAGTTTTGCAAAAACTATTCCAACAACTCTCGCTGCTCTTCTTGTTCTTCTGACTGACTTTTCTTTCTTCATTGCAGGGTTTTACTCTAAGAAGCATTTCACAGTCTCTCAAAAGTTCAAATATACATCCGGTTCAACACAGCCTGAACTTCGTCATGGTTGCCGTTCCTTTTTCTCCCGCCGACGAGACCTAGCCAAATGTCGTACCACCCAATCAGTCAATCACCTTTCCTTTGTGGGCTCGCCCTGTTATCAATGGGCCTATTCCCCATATGTCACCCATCAAAACCCAAGTTGTGCAAAGGCATACGTTTTTAAAACCATTAAAGGGTTTCTACTTTCTACACATTCAAATTTTTCTGCGTCTACTAAATATGGAAGTATTTGGGGTAGACTTTAAAAATTTTGACTTAAATTTTTAAATTTTTAAATTTTTCAAAATTTTGGTTTTTAAATAGGAGAGTATAACTTTCAAAAAAAATAAAATCTTGAAATTATTGGTTTAAAAAAAAAAAAACGTAAGACAAAAAGTAGTTGAGATATTTTAAAGACTTAGTGATTTTAATAGAGTAATTGCAACTGAAGGTATCAGAAGATTGAAAAATTAAGCGACACTAAAGCAACTCTTCTGACAGTTACTATTTGGTAGAAAATTATATTTTTAACCTTTTTATTTAGGATTATTACTATATTGCCATTTAATTTGGGGGGAAAAGTATAGGCATAAAAGAGAGAGAAAACACGGTAAAAGATAGAAAAGAGAAAAAAAAAGCGAGAGACAGAAAGAGAGAGAAAGAAAAAGAAAGAAGAAGAAGAAGAAAAAAATACAGAAGTGAGAGAGAATGAGAAAGAAGAAGAAGCTTGTTTGTTTTTTGGTTAAAAAAAGAAGAAGAAATTCAGATCTAGAAATTGAGAGAGAAAAGGAAGAAAATGAAGATGAAGAAAAACACAAAAGAGGGAGAGAGATATGAAAAGAGTCCTTACAGCCTATCCATATCCAATCAGATTCCTCGGGGAGATCTCAAATCTCCTTCCATTTATCTGTAAAATATCATTGTTAATATTTTACAATTATTAAATATTAATGTTAGTACAACATAAATATCAGATAATGATGTTAACATATTATGATTATCATGTAATTATATTAGTACGTTAATATTTCATATAACATATTATCATGATAATTATGTATGATATGATAACTATTTTAATATGATAATATAGTTAACGGTCACAAATGTCAAAAGTTTTTGTTAGCACATAACGTTTGTTTGATATTAATGTTAACATGCCAAATATTATATGTTAGTATAACACAAATATCAAATATTAATGTTAACACCTTACAATTATCATATATTAATGTTAGCATATAAAAGTATCAGATATTGAAATAAATATGTTGCAATTATCATATATCAATGTTAGTACGTTAACATTTCATATAACATATTATCATGATAACTATGTTAGATATGATAATTAATTTAATATAATAATATAGTTAAGACATCATAAATGTCAATTAATTTTGTTAGCACATAAATTTTGACGGATATTATTATTAGCATGTAAAAAATATATGTATTTTTATTATATTACTATATTATATTTTTGTATATGATAACTAATTTTGTTAGCAAATTTCTAATGTTATCATGATATAAATATCATATGTTAGCAAATTTCTAATGCTATCATGATATAAATGATGTGTTAACATTTTCTATACTAATAGTTTATTATCGTGAACAAGTTATAAAATATCAGTTATTAGTATTAGCATTATCGTAAATATAATGCTAACATTATATGTTGTTAACAAAAATATAGAATATTACCATGCTAACAATATTTAATGTATTAATGTTATCATTTAATACAAATATATGATATTATTATTAACATGACAACATTCAATTTAAATGTTAATAACTAATTATTATTAAAAAGTTATAAATATAAGTTATTATTGTTGGGATTATCACACTAATAATATCTCATGCATTAACTTATCTGTATAAAAGTTATCATGTATTATTGTTAGCAATTTAACACTAAATATTACATATTCACTAGCATGATACGATAACATATTTTTAATGATGAAAAAACTGCCAGCAATTTAACTTCAAAAAAATAATTTAAAAGTTAATGGCAATTTTGTAATAAATTTAAATTGAAAGGATAGTAATGACCAAAATATTATTTCTCTATCATACTTTCCTAATTTCTAAGTTAAAGTTGTCAAATACTTAATAAACATGTTATCCATCAATATTGATTAAAATCACCCATTTTAATACATATAAAATGTGTTTAATAATTTTCTTACTTTAAAAACTTTAATTTGTTTTAAAGGTCTTTAAAAAAAATTAAAAAGTCTACAGTGCAATTATCAAACACCCCCAATATCTTCTCCTAAAAGTAAAAGAATCGTTTTCTAGATTTATTGAATGTTATTACTTACTCTTCAAGTTACAAAATTTTGAATCTTGTTTTGTTTCATAAACATCAGTTTTGTATGCAAATGTAATGTTTGTTTTCCTAATATATGCATATTAGCTGATTCTCCCTTTAGCACGGATATAAATATTTACAAAATAACTAAATCAAAATTATTGATTAATATTATTTTTTATTTTTTTATAAGTTTTTAGTTGTTTTTTCAACTATATGTACTAATGTAAATATAATATTGTTTTAAATAATTTTAGGATGTTATATATTTTATTAAACATATGATTTTTGGTATAAGAGTTTAGATCGGTACAGTTATTCATTTTTGGATTTATTATGTGGTATATATTCTTTCATATTAAAATACAATTAGTTTTTGGTTCTCTTTAGCCTAAAACTGGGTCGGTTTTTCCTTTTAAATGTGTAAATATATTTTTGAAAAAATCTGTCAACATTTTTTTGGAAAAATAAAATTAAAAAACCTAAGTATAAATCGGTATTAAATATGTGATTTTGTTATAAGAATTTAGATCAGTATTGTTATTCATTTTTGGATTTATTATCTGGTATATATTATTTTGAGTTGAAATACAATTAGTTTTGGTTCTATTTAGGAAAAAATTGGGTCGGTTTTTCGTCTTAAATTTGTAAATCTATTTTTGGAAAAATCTATCAAATGATATATGTTTTTCTGGAAAAACTAAAATTTAAAAACCAAATATACATTATTTGGAATTTGCATAAACAAACCAAACCAGTAATCTTTTAAAAAAAATATGAATATATATATATATATATAAATATTTACAAAATGGAGAAATTATAATAATTAATTAATATCCACTTTTATTTTTTATTTTAAAAATTATAATAATTGGTTTAGTTATTATAATAAAAATGTGATAATTAGACGGAGAAAAATAAATATTCAACAGATTTGGAGAACAAACAAAAAGACACGTGTCTGACAAAGAAATGCATTCGAAATTTAGAAGAAGATGAAGAAAATGATCACATCTCGCCATTCCATGAAATGCTCTATAGTAATTAAATCTCTTGATATCAACTCTTCTTCTTACAAACAAGCGCAACATACCCAGCTTTGATATGTTCCACGTACGTACACATCGTCCTGATCATCCACACAAATCGTTTTTATGTAATACACAAGAAAATAATTATGTTACTGGGGAATATAGAAAGTAAGATTAAATTTGTTTTGTAATATACAAATAAGAAAATAACATATGTTCTTTTACTTGTCGATATCGTTCTTAAATCCTCTAGTGCGAATTTTTTATGGCATTTTCTTAATCCCTTGAAAGTTTATATAAAGGTTTTACCCCGTATAATATTTAAGTTCCAACTTTATTTTCTATTTATGCTAACAAATTTGACTTCTTTCCGCAATTAACCAAATTATAATGCAATTTCGATGATTTTTGTGAGAAATATATGTGAGAAATATATGTGAGATTCCTATAAATTAAGAAAATTCTACTGTTCAGAACTCTTTCAAGTAGCCTTCTAATTATAGAAGATTCCCTCTAAATTTTCATTTATCAAAATGTTGACATAAAATATACCTTTATCAATCTTTGAGAAAGCATAATGTTTCAAACTCTTTCAAGTAGCCTTCTAAGTTCTAATTATAGCAACCAATGTGGAGAACATTTAGTAATCACCCAACCACTCAACGGTGATGGGCTTTTACATCACCACCCAATACTCACTTTCCACGTAACCTTTTTTCTTTCATTACGTCTGCGTCCCTGACGCGCAATTACCATTTCCATTTGGCATTGTACTTTTGTCACTTGCTTTATGACACGTGTACGGGACTATATGGCCACGTACACCACTGTATTGGTTTATTAATTCTCCTATTCGCTTTCTCAAGGCATTGACTTCGTCACCTTTTATAATCTGCCTGTATTCCATAAAGTTCGATCGGGTAGTATAATTCTTCGCTTCATTTGTTTGGAGGGTTAAATTATAGTATATAGTATAGGTATATGTCTATCTGATAAAAAATATTACATGTGGAAGATACAGCTAAATAAGATTACAACACATTATACGTATGTATTATATTATTATTATTATAAGGGTAATATATCATAACAAAACAATATAACATTCGAAGGAAACGATAGGTCATAGGTATATATAAAAACCTGATGATGTACATTTATTATATTGGCAATATCACAAGAGATCACTGTGAGGATTAATTTGCTAAGCTTTTGGGCCGAGAAGGGATTTATTTATGAAAATATCTCTTTTTTAAACTATCACGAATATGGTATTATACTATACACACATCCTATATGTACATGAATATATACAAAACCGATAAAAATGATTAAAAAAAATGCTTAGGCAAGAAGAAAAATCCTGAAGGAGAAAGCCAGATGGATCATAGATAATTTATTGAAGAGAAAATCAATAAGAGATTTCGGGTTTATACCATTCCTTTTGAAATAGAAAAATATAGGTTTCAATAATTATTATTATTATTATAATGTTTTGAAAAAATACCTACAATATTATGCTAGAATACTTATTAGTTCATATTATTTTTTAAACTGTAAATACTTATTAGCTATTACGCGTGCTATACTGCTATTGGCATTCCGTATATTATTACAATCAAGTTTTTAAAAAATGTTATTACACTCAACGCACGTTAGTATTTTCAAGTCCGACATAGTTTATAGACGTGTGTAAGCAACAACTTTTTAAATTGGCTTCTAGCTTATTATAATTTAGCCGTTGACCTGTTAAACCGGCTTGGTGTACATAATTAGATAGGCTCATTTATTTATTCATAAAACTAGTTGTATAGTTTGTTGTTTTATTGGGTTGCGGAAAAAGGATCACGAATCTAAAATGTGGGCCATCTTTTTCTTAGCTAGGAAATATTGATATTTCATTTAGTTATTATATAAAAAGTAGGAAAAACAAGTAAGTTTGGCAGAATATTTCTTTTTTAAAAAGAGAACAGATACTAAAAATGGATAGTCGCAATTTCTCAGTTAGGTGTTAACTTTTCATTTCAAAGCCCTGAGAAGATGATTAATGATAGAATTAATTAAACTTAAAAGTATGTTATTTGTTGGCAAATGGCAACAAGAAAGTATATTCTTTTTTTTTTTCAGAAGAACGTACGAACAATAAATAGCGATGAAAAAGATAACTCAATTGAACGGCTCGCGACTCACCACCTTGTTTCTCATGTTCTTGAAGAGAAACCACGTGTCAAATGGGCCTATTTTGACAAATATTGACGGCCCAATACTCACTGGGGCCTATAACGAGAAAAGCACGTCTCGCGTTGGTGCTGACTGTGTATGTATCGATTCTTACGAGTTAATGTGTATATAAATATGCTATATGCAACTGAACCAATACAAAAGCCATATTCTCTTGCATCTCCACTTTAATAACCTTGAAGATACAAAAAAGAGAGGAACCAAAACTACAAACAGTGGACAGAGCCCCTACATACATAATTAGTCTCTTTTCTCTGTTTTAACTTTCTCTGTTCTTTGATCCGACCATCGATGGAGAGATACGACATCTTAAGAGATCTTGGCTCCGGTAACTTTGGGGTTGCCAAGCTTGTCCGAGAGAAAACCAACGGAAAGTTTTACGCCGTTAAATACATCGAAAGAGGCCTTAAGGTTATTTTTCTTCCTGTCCCTAAAATATTCGTTTCTTTTTTTGTTACACAAGATAAATATGAAACAGGTCTCTGTCTTCTGATTATATTTGTAGGAATCATTTTCTTTATTCTTTGATCAATAATGAATTGAGGGGTTGTATACAGATTGACGAACATGTACAGAGAGAGATCATAAATCATAGAGACTTGAAGCATCCCAATATTATCAGATTCAAAGAGGTATGTTCATGAACCATAACCATATATAACTATAATCGACTCTGTCTATAATCCAGCTCTGTCGAGAAAACTCATAAACCCGAAACAAAATAATTGAGCCAGCTATGTTGATAATAGACTTTATTGGTAGTTCATTTACTTAGTAAGAGTTGTAGATATGTTGGTCGGTTTAATTAGTGTTCTAGAATATAGTTATTAACATATAATTTTCTTTGGCCATTGCAACATAAAGCTAGCCTTGTTATATATGTAGATTGTATATGTGTACCATTTTATTCGGTTAGACTTTGGACCTCTTCTTCTTAGAGAAATTTTATTAAAATGCTTTTAATAAATATCATGTCTCATTCTCCACCGGTCTAAAATGCGAGACTTCGAGTTTCATATGACAGCGTATGTATAGTCACGGCGTTGAAAACTCTTCTATTAAAATTTCAAGATTATATAAAAATAGAAGCAATCGGTAGGACGTCTTCAAGCTTGAGGAAAATCAAAATAGAATAAAATAAATGTGTGTGTGTTGTTTTTTTTTGTCTATTTTGCAGGTTTTTGTAACACCAACACATCTTGCCATAGTAATGGAGTATGCAGCAGGTGGTGAACTTTTTGAAAGAATTTGCAGTGCTGGTAGATTCAGTGAAGACGAAGTATATATTATTTAATTTATCATTAACGATATATAATTCAATAGTAATCTGGTGGCTAATTCTATTGATTATTTTTTTGTTTATTATTTAGGCAAGGTACTATTTCAAACAACTTATCTCGGGAGTTAGCTATTGTCACGCTATGGTACGTACTACTACATTTATTCTTCTATGAATGTTATAAAATTATACTCATGTAATATTTGAAGCTGTAGGTAACATAATTTTATTTATATTGCAGCAAATATGTCACAGAGACCTTAAGCTCGAGAATACACTCTTAGACGGGAGCCCGTCTTCGCAGCTCAAAATTTGCGATTTCGGATATTCGAAGGTATTATTATTACACATTTAGCTCATCTTCATGGATCATATATAACATATCAAAAGTTATAAATGACAATAATAATTTTTTTTTGTTTGTTTTGTTGTTTTTATAAATGCAGTCATCAGTTTTACATTCTCAGCCAAAATCCACCGTGGGAACTCCGGCTTATGTTGCTCCAGAAGTCTTGTCCCGAAAAGAATATAACGGGAAGGTACATATCAAATTATTATTAACTAATAAATGAATAAATTAATAACATCAACTTGTT
Organism: Sisymbrium altissimum; assembly: GCA_900406495.1. NCBI lineage: Eukaryota > Viridiplantae > Streptophyta > Magnoliopsida > Brassicales > Brassicaceae > Sisymbrium > Sisymbrium altissimum. Next base: position 9,170 of record OVBI01003132.1, read on the forward strand.
TATACAAAATCATTCAATCTATATATAATAATACTTTTAATATATAGATTGCAGATGTATGGTCGTGTGGGGTGACATTATATGTAATGTTAGTTGGTGCTTATCCCTTTGAAGATCCAGAAGATCCAAGAAACATTAGAAAAACAATTCAGGTAGTTAAAATTTAAATCATAATCAAACGTTCATTCCACTAATTAATTTTATATAATATTGTCTTAATAATTTTATGAATAATAATTAATAAGAGAAAATTAATATATACTTACAGAGGATATTAAGTGTACATTACACCATACCAGACTACGTCAGGATTTCCTCCGAGTGCAAGCATCTCTTATCTCGTATCTTTGTGGCTGACCCTGATAAGGTAATGAAAGAAAACCTAAACCAGTAATGTAATACATTCCGATTCATTTTTTCTTTCAGAAACTAAACCAATATGGACTAAAATCAGAATGAAAGTTCAATCTAAAACCGAAATGAATCTTAATTAATAGGTTTACAATGATTTTAATTTTTAGATACCAAAATCTCAAACCGAAACAGAACATTTTTTTTTTAGTTAAGATATATTTCATTAAAGATTGAACTATAACCAACACCAACTCAAACCGATCCATACATACTAGGTTCAGCTTTGTTATTAGCTACGAGTTTTGAAAGCTAAGAAATTTGAAAAGAAATCCGGATTTAAAACTATGCTAATACTGAGTTTCTAATTTGAATCCACGATAGAGAATAACTGTACCGGAAATCGAAAAGCACTCTTGGTTCTTGAAGAATCCAATGCCGGATATTTCAGAGAAGAAATGCGACAGCGGGGATGAAAATGAAGTGGAAGAAGAAGATGAAGAAGAGAAGTGTCGACAGAGTGTTGAAGAAATAGTGAAGATAATAGAAGAAGCCAGAAAGGGAGTGAATGGTAAGAATAATAATGCTGGATTAGGCTTAATAGATGGAAGCATGGATCTTGATGATATTGATGATGCTGATATTTATGATGATGTCGATGGTGATGATGATGAGAGAAATGGTGATTTTGTATGTGCTCTATGATTTCATATCCTATACATATATGTATGTATGTGTACGTATGTGGCTTGAGAATATTCCGATGATATCGTGTTGCATCTATTTGTATAACAATAAGTGGAAATAATTAACCACTAATCAAGTTAAAATAAAGTACTATAAGATTTGTGGGTCATTTAATTTATACATAATTCTTTACATGTTTTTATTTGAACAGAGAGTCCATCCCATTTCTAATTAGAATCAAAAATATACACTATATGATCTGATCAGTATTCTGATTCGAAAACTAAAGTACATATTTGTCATGTGAATATATGGTGACTAAGCTAGAACAACTATTTTGATTCACCGGCATATTTATTGGTAAGGATACATATAAGACTTAGACTGTATAAGAGGCTAGTAGGATATTAGGCCACTAGCACATTTCACCTTTTACATTTATTTTAATACATATAAATAAAACCAAAGTGTGTGAAAAAGGTTCTTCTTTCTTTGGCCAATGTTTTGTGAAGAGCATCATCTATCTATATGAATGTGAGACAAAGCACAACAACCTACGTCCATATGTTGAGAGTATTTAATATTAGATAAACACGCATCAGCGTTTAATATGATGATTGTAAATAAATAATAACTCTTTCTTTTAGAGGAAAAAGTTAACATTTGATATGCAATTAATCCTTAAAATGAATACATGCAATATACTATAAATAGTGTCTAACCAGTCAAATTGATATCTGGTAGGTGAAATTTGAGCGTGGCTCAATTAATACTATAATTCCATGACATAATGTAAATGACCCAACGACCAAACATTAGGTCCATACCATGACGATACTCTCTCGTATTATACCTTACGCATTTATTATTTCTCGTTCTTCTTCCAATTGTTTTAGTCATCTATTTATAAAATAATATGATAATTTACATCTATAATAACCACACAGTATGTATACGCATATTTCAGAGTTGTTTTCAATTCACAAGCGAAAGTGTAAGCGTGAGTTGAGTTTTGCTAGTAAACGTTTGTTTATGGTTTGACTTTGGTTCCAGGTAATGTTTTCTGCAATGTGATTGAGGCTACCTGATTCAGAGTAGATTGGTCAGATCCCAATTGTTATCTTTGGTACAGTTAATGGACTTAATCGAATTGTTTCTGGATCTGAGTAGGAACAAGATGTAGTACATATATATATATATATATATATATATATATATATATATATATNTATATATATCTTAATCCATCAATGTTCAAGTGGAAGACTTGTGTAAGAGAGTTAAAGAGCTCACTAGGCTTCACTAAAGCCTCATCAATCAATGCCACAAGCTCTGTTTTTTTTTTTCTTCCATTTTTAGTTTTATGCTTTCTTGAGTTAAAAGTCTTCTTTTGGCTTTGTTATCATCAGCTTTTGAAGTTTGATTGAGTTGATGTTTTTGTAATAACTTGGCTAAGTTGTTGTCTTTCTCAATCAAACCGACTCTCTTTCATATGGAGTGAAAAAATCGTGAATCAATTTGTCGAAATATATTTATATTTATATACAGATTTTGTGTTTGTTGGGTATTTTATGCCTTCTCTATATGAATTTCGTATGTGTATAATTCAATATTAATTTTATCTTTGCAGCTAATTCTTTGCTTGTGAAGGTCTCTTCTCAACTTTTCCGTATTCGTTATACAGAGACATATCCGTTAAATAAATTGGAAAGTAATATTCTTAATATTAACAATTATAAAAGAAATCTTATGTCATCAATTTCTTGAGCATTTTATTACTCTTGAAGGCACCTTCGATTCCTTAAAGAGATCTAGATTATTCTTTGCTCTTTTAGTTAGGTTCTCTCGTGACTAAATAAAACAAATCTTCTCTTGTCTCAGACCTCCCCAAGTCCCCATCACTTGATCATCATACTTAAAGAGAGTTTGTCAATATAGTTATGTACCATAATAGAGGTTTCTACTTATAGTGATGTTTTGATCTAGATTCTTTCTTCCCTTTACATTTATATTTTCTATTAAAAACATCTAGAAATGAGAAATCAGTTTTGGATTTTCCTATTTTATCTGCTTCTACTAAACTTCATCTCCCAAGGTAAAAAATCTTCCTCTCTAGCTATTTGTTGAACGTCATTACTTATTCTTCAGGTTACAAATTTTGAATCTTGTTTTGTTTCATAAACATTAGTTTCGTATGCATATGTAATATTTGTTTTCCTAATATGTCCGTATCATTGCTTTACCAAAGAATCGTGTCCATATCTATCAATCAAATGCAAATTTTACATAACAATATAGAGGTGACTAGATTTGAAATGGCAACTACTGTGAAAATCTTCGAACATTTAGAAAGAGATGGTCGATTATTTACTTGTCTCTAGGACAAATACATAAATTTGATATTTCCACGTCCGTACGATGTATAGCTACAAGGCCGGTAATGATGATCCGACCAGAGTCACCAATTCGACCTGAAGGTAATACGACGTTCTTAGATGGAACAACATGGTGTGTGGCTCGACCAGGTGCTTCTCAGGGTGAGCTACAGAGAGCTCTTGATTGGGCATGTGGTATTGGGAGAGTTGATTGCTCAGTCATCGAGAGACATGGGGACTGTTACGAACCGGACACGATATGGTCGCACGCATCTTTTGCGTTTAATGCGTATTACCAAGCCAATGGGAACAATCGCATTGCTTGTTACTTTGGTGGAACAGCTATACTCACCAAGATTAACCCTAGTAAGTTTCTTGCACTATGTAGTCCGTAGTAATGTAGTATTGTAAAATGTGTGATTTGACCGAAAAAAAGATGCGTCGGGGCAATAGTAGATGAGATATTTTATATGTTGCTTGCAGGCTACGGAGAGTGTTCCTATGACGTATCCAAGTAAGAACCTTAATTTTCATTTTTTGTTCATTATGCCTTTTAATTACCATCTTCGTTACAAAAGTTATAAGTTTCTTCGTTTATTAATTCAGATCAGAAGTCTCCGCCGCAATATCTCTAGCAGAGTACAAACCACAGTGGATACTGCTGATGTACATAGGAGTTTTACTGTTTTTCTATCGGCGAAGCTAACATATTCACAGTTAAAGATCAATCTCCTTCAGACGTCAATAGTGCCGGAATATTTTTCCTATGAACAAAGTTTGCAAAGATTTTGGTATTGTAACAGTTAAGCTTTGTGTTTAGTTCGTCGCTTTCTTCTTGGGTTTAGAATCTTACAAAAGTCTTATATTCTTTCCTTACAATTAGGAAAGGTTTAAAATATATTTCCATGTTCCTTAATAATATCACATTGTAGTACTATATTATCTGCAGTTGTGAAATATAATCAAAATTTTCGGTTAAAACAATAATATAATCATTTTTTCTTCCAAAATTTAAAGACTTGAAATTTGAGAATTAAATCATCAAAGATCTAATATTAATGTAGACGGATGATATATCGGAAACACAATAAAAGACCTTTTTCAACTCTCAAAAAACATTAATGGAATTTAATTTCAATTAAAAATTATTTATTTTTAGTAGTTTATATCAATTGTAAGTTCCCAAAAGGCTAAGAAAAAAAGTCAAAAGCTAAAATATCGAAGAAGTATCTATCCACGTTCATATAACCAAAAATTTAATAGTACATGCATATAATTTATATTTATGTTTTTAATCATTATTTTTAAAATATAGGTTGTATTTGATATACAAAAGGCTACCTAATCAGAGTTGTCAATATATATTTGGCCAAAATTTGTTTTATGACAGACGATAAAACACTAAATATTTTTTATTTTGTTTGAGTATTTATTCACCCTTATGTTTACCTACGTTTTATATAAAAATAGACGAACATGTGGACAGAAACTAAGAAAAAAAATCGAAAAGGTTTTAGTGTTTATATTGACAACTCCTAGAATATAATCAAGGAAAAATGACTATAATACATTTAAACTTTGCATAAATTACTAAAGTAAAATAAAACTTTCAAAAATAACTAGAATCTTTGTATACCTTAGAAAATGACTATAAACACCCTTGGTTAATTTTTTTGATTTGAGAATAAAAATTATCTAAAAATAATTAACAAAAAAAAAAA
>OVBI01003133.1:0-14297 GCA_900406495.1 Sisymbrium altissimum
AGATAAGAAAGATTTCCGAGCGAAGATGGAATGTTTCCAAAGAAACTACATTCAGTAAGTTTCAAAACCCTCAAATATTTGAGGTTGCCGATGGAATCTGGTAGAGTACCAGCAAGATTATTGGAGCTAAGATTGAGGCTCTGAAGATGTTGTAGTCTAAACAGACCACTATTAGATCTCAAAGGGCCATTGAGAGAACTGCTCCAGAGATTTAAGTCCACCACCTCGCCTGTCTTAAGATCACAAGAGATACCATCCCAAGAACAACAATCAGTGTTGTTATTCCACGTCTGTGTCTTCTCGTTAACAGTGGTCCCATTGAGGTGGAACTCGCTCTTAAACTCCAAAAGCGCATCCCTCTGGTCTGGACGACACAAGTGCTTAGCATGGGAAGCGAAAACAAGAACTGAGAAACAAAGAGAAAAGATTAAACACAAGTTCCCAACACTCATCTTTCACTCACTCAGCTCCAAACAACAACTTTTTTCCTTTCTTTGGTTTTTTCTTTTTTTTGTTTATTTTGCTGTGAAAAGATAGAAAATGAGAGCTTGACTTAAATAAGTCTCCTCTCCTGTGAAATTTTTTTTTTTTTGAAGAACCAAGTCTCCTTTCAAGACTTAATTGACGAATGGCCCACAAAGTCTAGTCTCCATTGAAGACTTAATAACAGTTTTGTCCCGCCCTGTGGTGTAGGTAAATCGCTGAAACGCTTTGCTGCCTAAAACGTATTTTTCTGCCATGTATTGTGGACTTGTGGGCTAATCAATTGTCTAAACGCTCTGTAACCTGCGAAGATTTCTTTGTTCTCTAGAACCATATTCCATGTGGACTTTTCTGCTATATTTCATTCAATTCCCGCTCTTAAATGGGTCTCCGCTAGAGACTGACAAAGAATGTGACGAGAAACCACCCCTTGTACTCTCAATAGACCGCCGCGGTAGTTTCGCAGAAAGCTAATTATTCTACACAAGTAAACACTACGCAACAAGAACAATAAACCATCAATCTCAAAACCAACGTAAATTGTCCCCCGGTTTACGAATTTCGTTGAATATTTTATCGCCCCATCAAACACGTGGGAATGTTAATGTTTGTTATCTCTAGAAAGCCAACGAGAAGAGTATAGATGCAGCTAATCCGAAAGACGCGTACATTAAGGTATCTAACAACGCGGATAATTCAAACTGTTGGTGCGTCTCCTCTACACACTTTGAAGCCCTTCTGTTTGAAAGTCTGAAGCCTTTCTGTACACACTTTGAAGCCCTTCTGTACACACTTATACCAAGTTAACCGGACGAATCAAATTCTCTAGAGCCTATTAAAATGCTAGAATCTCAAAGAGTTAATGTTTGTTATCTCTAGAGGGCTAACAAGAATGGTATGGATGCTTCTATTCCGAATGACGCGGAGGTTAATGTATCTAACAACGCAGATAATTCGACAGTCAAAACACTTTGAAGCCCTTCTGTTTCTGTACATACTTGTCCTAAGTTAAACCGGTCGACTCGTATTCTGTAGAGACTATTAAAATGCTCGAATCTCAGGGAGTTAGATGATTTCATCGTTATGTTTCACAGCCAAAATGCATCATTTCTCTGTTCGATTTATTCTACAAAGTAAATAAAAAGGACTATCTGAAGCTAACACAAACTCAGAGAAAAAGGCCGTATTTTAGAAGCACCTAATGAGGGCAACAAAATATTCAACCAAATAGTTAACCAAAAAAACGAGTAATGATAGCTAGAGTTTCAACAAATCCCCATTCAGGTTTTGTACTAACACAAGATTCAATTTTAAGAAAGCAACTAAACAGAAACCCATAAAACTCTTCTTCACAAGGAAGCTCTCCTCTGTTTAGTAACCGCCACCATCACCACCTCCTCCATAGCCACCACCTCCTCCTCCGTAGCCACCACCTCCGTATCCACCGCCACCTCCTCCGTATCCACCGCCACCTCCTCCGTACCGGGGAGTACTTGGTCTTTCGTTAGCAACATTCACTCGAATGTTACGACCATTGAGATCCTATAACCACAAAACCCAAAAGCATTAATTTTAACCATCAAAAAACAATAACCAATTAAAACGAATACTAACTAATTAAGCATTCAGACACAAACCTTTCCGTCCATCTCTGAAATGGCAGCATTAGCAGCGGTCTCATCAGTGAAGTTAACAAATCCGAAACCCCTTGACCTTCCTGATTCTCTATCAACGATGACTTTAGCTGCAGAAACAAAACCAACACAAACACTATAAACTTTTGTCCATCACCACAAAAACAATCATAAACTCTTTCACAATATTAACAAAGATTCTTCAACTATAAACCCATTACTTACCATCAATCACTTCACCGAAGTTAGAGAAAGCTTCCCTCAAAGCGCTGTCATCAGTTCCCCATGAGAGACCTAAAACCAATTCAAATACCACAAAGATTAAACAACTAAGAAACAACAAAGAAACTCTCTTTATCTCATAAGAAGAGAAGATTTTTATTACCTCCAACGAAAAGCTTGGTAGACATGTACCGAAGAGAACCAAGCATAGACGTAACCGGAACATTCCCGGTCTGAGAAACCACTCCTTGTCTCAATAAACCACCGAGACTTTTGCAAAAAGCCATTTCTACACACAAGTTTGTAACCACAAGGTCCAAATCAAGATTAACCTTTACAAAACCAAGAACCTTAAACCATCATAAATCTCAAAACATATTCCATAAATCTAACCTAAAACTAGCAGATCTAGATTCAAGAAAGCATAAAGAGTAATTCCAAAGATGAAACAGAGCAAACGTACGGTGGAGACTGAGAAAAACGAAATTACTATGAAAGATACAAATCAGAAGTGTTATAAAGCGAAAGAGGAAGAAGATCAAAGGAGAAAATGGAGTAAATCAGTACCTCGTGAGTAGAGCTTTGAAACTAGGGTTTTGGTGAGAGAGGCAGAGGAAAATGGGAGAATGAAGCCAAGGAGTAGGGTTTAAGGGGTATATATATATATATACTAAGAAAAATATCTTTTAAAGATTTTTTTTTTATCGGCAAATGATTATTCTGCTGCGTGTAGGTGTATTTAATAATGTGTTGTAGTGAATGAGATTTGTACACGTTGCATTTTGTGAGTCAATCGGTGTTTGTAAGGCCGATCTTTTTTTTTAGTGTACGATGTAGTCGGTGTAGAGGAACTTGTGTTTCGGACTTATCTTTTACAATTTCAATTTTATTTCCACAAGAGATTTTTTGATATTGGGCTTGGAAACCCATTTTGTAGTCCGGGCTAGGTTGAAGTATTAAACGGATAATTATGATGGGCCATGCAAGAAAAAAATGATTTTTGATGGAAACAAACAAGTAAAAAATAACAAATATTGCGAAAGAAAATTCGTTTTTGTTTGATTTGTATTTCATATTGGCTTTGTGGCCATTTAAGTATTTAACACCCCTTGCTTGCCATGGAGAGAGAAGATCCATATTCGAACTTGAACATGGTGGATACTCCTAGTGGATACAATAGAAAGGAAGTGATATTATTATTTCATAATGACATACGTAAAAAAGAACTAGTATCACATCTATAACACACTTCATTCACATAATTGGACTACTATATACTATTCTCGATTATTTCTCCATTTCTTTACACATATTTATGTATATTCGATGTATTCCACATGGATAACTACTATTTAGATGGAAAAACTATTCATTCATGTATATGAGATCATTTCTCAGTTCTATTGAGATCCTTTTTTAAATGTATTTCAAGTTTAGTTTCATTCTCGATCTCTTCCGATTATCTAATCACAGTGTAATAAAGCAAAGCCATAAGAGATTCTCTATTTCATTTGATATCTTCATTCCTAGAAGAATCATCCGTTTGATTCCACTCATGTACAACTATTTGATGTTGATCATGTTCCATCTTTAGTAAATTTTACTTTGTTTTCGCTTAGATTATGTTTATCTTGATTCCGTTTATCCTGATTCATTTGATGCTTTATAAAAATTTGATGTTACAGTTTCTTTTTTCTTTTTTCTTTTTTGTTTCTTTTAATGTTTTTACAGCACCTGTCCACAATACTTGATGGGGTGTTTGTTTGTGCACCCAACAATAAAATATATAACTGCAACAAGACAATAATTAGTTGTAGTACTTTATGATCAAATTCACGGAGAAAGAAGGTTACACTAACGATAAGAATTAAGATTGTATAAAGTAAAAGATGGGGTTTTTGTTGTTTACATATAAGCAGTTAAAAAACAATTAAAACAAGATGTTGGGTGTCAGTATACAGTTAAAAAACAATTAAACCCTTAGGGGTTTTGGATTAGATGATTCAGAATCAAAAACTTAAGGCAATCACAAATCTTTTCATCCTAAATTTTGAAATATTTGTACTTCGATAGTTCCACTTTTATAGCCTAAAACCAAATTATCCTATTAAATTTAAATCATACTCTCGTACGAAAGTAATTTTAATAGAAGCAAGATGCAATAAGTACAAGTTTGATATGCTCATTAAGTAATGCATAATATAAGCTTTAGCTTTTTAAACATATAGTCTATATAATACGATTCAGGCTAAAAAACCAAGTGATGTCCAAGAGATAGCTTTTCAATATCAAAGTTAGGTGCACATTCTTGCAACATTCATTGAAAACAGGAGTAGACAGAGGATCATTCGATCTGATGAAAGTATTACTCCAAAAAGTAAACATATCTATCAAATTAAGAATAAATCTCATTTATATACCCTTAGACCCAACCAAAAAAAACAGCTCAATATGACGAAAAAATTGCAGCAGTAAAAATAAGAGATTGCATAGATAAAAAAGGGATTAAAAAGTTTTTCTATATGTAGATACAGAAATAAGATCATTTCCCAATGAACAAAATCAAAAAAAACTGAAAAATAATGAAAATTTATGAAATTTTTAGTGACTTTGAGCTGGAGTTTGTTGAAGCCCACTCAAAGTGGTTATCTTAAATTTTGTGGTTCTTCTTTTTTTTTTTTTTTTTTTTTAAATGTAGAAGTTGGATAAGATTAATTGCTAATAATTTGGAGAAAATATTTGGAAATTTGAAAAGTTTTCTAATTTTTTGGACTGATGATCATGTTGATTGGTCGATCAGCACCCATAATCAATCGATCACTCGGAATTTAGATTGACGGACTGGTTGATTACATATCTCAAAAAAAATTCAAAGATGTTAATTAACTAAGTAATTGACCTAGATAGATCGACAATTTTAGGTCAATCACTCATGTTTTTATGTTTGTTCTATTTCATCATCAGACATGCCATTCTTTAGTATTTTGAACACATATTTATATATAACCTTTAGATTGACCTCATTTGGAGATGACAACTAACATTCTCAACTATCTTGTTTCCAAATGTACTGTGAGAATCCTTTATTTAGGGCTTGACTGGTTTAACCGCAGCGAGTGCGGTTGCGGGAATTTGCCAAAACGGACGGTTGCGGTTTTAAGCATTACTAAGCGATTCATACGACTGGTACAACGGTTAAAAACTGATGCGTTTGCGGAAGAATTATAACTGTTTGATTAGCGAATGCAACAACGGTTAAACAACAAATTAACAATATAAACAAACTATATAAAATATAAAAATATATATTATTGTAATAAAATTAATTATTAGAAGAATTTAATCTTAAGATTGTATTAATCTAAAATTATGATAAGTGTTTAGTGAATTATCAATAGAAAATATCAAATTTATTCATATATTTGATAATTTTAATAGTTAATTTTAAAAGTTTTAATTTACTAAATTTTTTTTACTAAGTGAATTATTTTATAGCTATTTTATATTATTTTAAATCAATTTTATTATTTTAAACATAATTTTTTTTTATTATCCATCCACAACCGCCTGCAACCGCAAACGCTCGTAGAAATCAGCTTTTAATTTTAAGCGATTTGGAGCGATACAAAGCGGTATATAGCGTTTTCTGTGATTGTTGTCAAACGCTGATAAACGCTATCACCCGCAAAAGCTACGTTTGCGGGTGATAGCGGATGATAGCGGGTAAACCAAACGAGTATGTAAAGCTTATTGTGGCGGGAAGTTGTCAATTTCCAAAATATCTAAATCTAGTTCTTTATTTATGCATCATCAATTTCATCACCATAATCAAATTTTTGAATTTTTCTATGATAGTGATTGACTAGATAATCAACCCAAACTGGTCGATAACCTCATGCTCTTATGCTTGCTCCATATTGATGTAAAACATACTCGTTTTTATTATTTGGAGTATATCTTTATATCTAACCGTCAGATTAACTTTAAACCACTTGAAGATGAAAATCAACATCCTAAGCTATCTTGTGTCCAAAATTTAACAAGTGCTAACAGTGAAAATCCTTCCATCCAATGCAAAACTCTGGTGTGAAAAAACTGCATATCTCTAAAATACTTGTTTTTTAATATTTTTGTTTAAATATCCAAATTCAAATTATCTATATAAACATTTAAATTTTTTAAAAAAACGAAATAAATAATACACAAAAACTCATTAGTTTCTTTATTAAAAAATTATAAAATAATATTAAAATTAGTAAATATAAAGTATACATCATTACATTATAAAGAGTAGTTCCAACTGGAAGAAATTGCTAACATTTAGACATAAGCTAAAGTAGGTTGTTAACTTTATCTCTAAATGGTCTAAAATAGTTTTACTGCTTATGTCTAAACTTATATCCAAAATATTAAAGAAGCTGAGCTAATCAACCCAAACGAAGTCATCAGTAGTTGCCTAGCTAAAAGTATAAGTACAAACCACAAAAATCTGAGATGTTTCACATACATTAAGGATGAGTGCCGTGCCAAAAGTTTTAGGGGCTAAAGGCAATATTTAAAAATAATATAATTTATTTAGATTTCAAATTTTTATTATGTAACATATGATTTTTTTAAGTTTTTAACAAACAAAAAATTAAACCAAAAATTGAATTTATATAGCAGTAAAAATATAATATATATTATATAAAATGATATGAAGCATAAAATGAGAAAAATTCAGTATTGAAAAACTATACATAATATTGTGTGCATATCATGTCATTTTAACATATATATGATAAACAAAACTGTATAGTTATAAATTTATATAGTAAATACAAATATAATTTATATCAAATGAGTTTTTTTTAAAAAAAATATTTGATGAAATATGGACAAAAAACAATAAAAAAGCAAAAAAAAATTCAAATGATAACAAAATTAAGATATTCAATATGTATATAATACGTAAGATAAGAAAGAAATTAACATATTATTGTATGTACAAATTATTATTGTAACGGATTAATCTAATTATGAAGTTAAATAGATTTTATTTAATTAATTAAACTAAGTAAAAGAAAAAAGGCTTCAAATTTTGGAGTATAAGAGAGGGGCCTAAAGCTGATGCTTTTTTGACATGCTTTGAGCACGGCTCTGAGATGACCACATGAAGACAAGGGAGCTGGACCGGATCAAATCCTTCAAGAATTGTGAACATTATGCCTATTTTGAAGTGGATGAATCAGACGATGAATTAAAGAATGCATTAGAGCATGAAATACAAGATGAATAAGAAAATGTGTTAGAGAATTCATTAAATAAAATATATCATAATATGTAAAGTAAGAAAATAATTTGAGAGTCAAGGATGTAGGAGAACTTCAAGATATTAACTACAAAAGCTTAGAGAAACATCAAGATGAATACTACACAACATTAGAGCATAAAAAGCATACTTCAAACTTGATCAATTGGAGACACAAAAACTACCTCAATCGAACCTGAGGATCAAATACCAATTGGTGTGAACTTTTTTATTTGGTTCACTCAGGGCTGGTTTATTGGGCAGGGCAATAGATGTAAGGCCTAAAGGACCAAAAAAGTATAGGCTTTTTATTTATAAATAAGCTTTGTATATATATATTCTCTTTTTTTTGTCATCTAATTTTATTGATAAAACCAAAGATATAACATTAAGCTGGAAAGGACAATACCTTCCGGAGACTAAAGCCGGCAAGGACAACACCTTCCGGAGACAGAAGCCGGTGAGTTCACAGATCAAACATCCCGGAGACAAGGCCCAAACAAGGGAGTCACAACCAAATATACAAAAGTTAAACACATAACATAAGACAAAAGCTGATAAACTACTTTCTAATCTGAATTAACAACAATCGAAAAAGAAATTGAAAGTATGAAGTCATTAAACATTAATAAAATCAAGGATAAGAGATCTAAAAACATCTCGAACGAACTCCCAATCTATTGAAATTGTGAGAACATATCTTTTAACCACCCAGAAACCGCTCTGACCCATACTTGGGTTTTAGAATCTGCCTGCAGTGACTAAAATACATAACAAAACCTCCAACTAAAGCAATTCAAACCTTCCAGTAGAGAATGAGAACCAAAAGCCCAAGTTGATCTAAATCTTCATCAACCACTTCGAAAAGAGAATCGAAACAAGAAGCAACTTTGAGATGACGAATCAACAAAATTGAAGAGCAGCCGAGGTAGACACAAAAGACAACAGAAAAAAAGGGGGAAGGCACAGCGGCGGAGATAAACTCCGGCCGTCGACCCAGAACAAGAAACCCTAGATCTACTCTTGAATTGGCTTTTTAGGGGGAGGACAATCCGTTGATATATGTATATATATATTCTCTATTTTCAATGATAATAAACAAAACCTATAAAATTTTTACTATTATAAACCGATGTGGATTGTCATCACTATTTGGTTCGGTCCGGATTAGTCCTTAACCGGTCCGTCACTTTCCTATTTGTATTAGGAGTAATATTCCTTATCGTATTAGGATTATCTTTTATGTACTTTCCTTTACTTGTTAGGAAAAGGAAAACCCTACTTTCCTTTTCCCATTAGGATTAGGAAGTTTCCTTTTCTCCTATGTATCAATCCTTATATAAAAAATACATGACCTATGGAATAATACACAAGAGACACACGAATTCCCATTCTAATTCTCTCTAGTTTACAACACGTTATCAGCACGATAGTCTCTAAAAACCTAAGCTAAAAAAACCCTAAAGTCCGACCAACAAAAGCTCAGCCGCCTCCATCAACTTGTTCGGAAACCCACGGAGGTTCTCTCAACCCACGGAGGTTCTAAGGTACAACCAGAAGGTCCAACACCCTTTTCCTTCTTAATCCGATCTGAGGTTCTAAGGTAAGTCTTCTAAATCCTAAGAACCATAAACCCTAAATTTCATAAAAACCCTCAAACCCTAATTCTGAATCATGATCACTTTGTTAAATTGTTTGATTGATTGATTAAACCCTAATCCTGAATCTTGATAGTTTTGTTAATTTTTTTGATTGATTGATTGACTTGATCATAATTCAGAACTGTTTATATTATGAAATCCTAATTTTGTAATCAATCTGAAAATCGAATTTGATTGCATGATCTAATAGAAACCAACTGCTATGTTGATTAAAATTCATTGATTGTTTGATTGCTATAACTGATTGATTGTTTTAATATTGAAATTGCATGATAAACTAATTGACCTAACAAGTTCTGTTTAAAACCGAAATCTAATCATCATGAATAATTAGAATTCATATGCTAGGATTGCATCATAAACATATAGACCTCGAATGCTAGGTTGCTGATTAAGAATGTCTTGTTTGATCATTAGACTTGTTTGATAAGCATTAAAATTGGTAAACTTGATTTCAGATGTCGAAAATCAACAACTTGAATTTTTCTACCCTAAATCTCTCTGGAGATAAATACTTACAATGGGCATTGGATACTAACATCCTCCTAAAGTCAGAAGGATTAGGCGAATGTATCATTGAGGGAAATAATGAAAACGAAAGAAATAGATACAAGGCAATCTTAATCATTCGCCATCATCTTGATGAGAGTCTCAAAAATCAATATGTAACTATTGAAAATCCTCTAGACCTGTGGAAAGAGTTGAAATCAAGATATGACCACCATAGAACGGTGCTGTTACCAAAGGTCCAATATGATTGGAGGAATATCAGGTTCCAGGACTTTAAATCTGTGGAAGAATATAACTCGGTCATATTTAAGATAATTTCAACATTGAAACTGTGTGGTGAGGAAATAACTGATAAATATATGCTAGAGAAAACTTTCTCCACCTTCCACACAAGTAACATATTGTTACAACAACAATATCGTGAAAAAGGCTTTCAGACATATTCAAGTCTAATCTCATGCCTATTACTAGCCGACCAAAACAATAAGTTACTAATGAGAAATAGTGAGATAAGACCTCCTGGATAACGAAGATGATTTTGATCATGAACAAGATGATCTTATGAAATATTAAATTTATGATTGCCTAAAATAACCAAGTTGATTTCGATATCAAGTTTTTTGTTTGCTTTCATGCTTTCCTTTAGTTTTATTTCTTTGAATTTATTTTTACTGTTATTGCTTTTAACTTAATAAAATAAACAAATGCTTTCACTATAAAGTCTCATATATTTGTGGTGGATAGTGGGTCAAACCACACAGTTCTTAGAGATAAAAGATATTTCATTGATCTTACACTCAAAAATACCAATGTAAGTACCATAGCAGGAATGACAAATTTAATTGAAGGCTTCGGCCTGGCTAACATATTGTTGCCTAAGGGTACGCATCTAGAAATCTTTGATGCCTTATATTCACCCAGGTCTAAAAGGAGCCTATTGAGTTTTAAAGATATTCGAATGAATGGTTTTCATGTCGAAACTAAGGGCGAAGGAACCAAAGAGTTCCTTCTGTTATTTGAGATTGCCCAAGGACATAAAAAAGTCCTAGAGACCATTCCTGCGGTTTCTACTGGTCTTTACTGTGCTAAGATCAGTATGATAGAGGCTAATGCCACGATAAACAAGGTATTTACCGAAAATTTCACTCTATGGGGTTCAAACATGATGCAAAAACTAATATCAAATACAAAAGGGCACACATTGAAAGAAAGGAGAGTTATCCCTAAAAATCTCACGTGTATAGCATGTTGACATGGGAAACTCATTGTTAGGCCATCACCAGTCAAAGTAACTAAGAAAATAATAAACTTTCTGGAAAGGATACAAGGAGACATTTGCGGACTAATACACCCACCTTGTGAGACGTTTAGATATTTTATGGTCCTCATTGATGCATCCACAAGATGGTCACATGAAGTCTCCTATCAACTCGGAGTTTGGCATTTCCGAGATTGCTTACTCAACTAATACGACTTAGAGCACACTTTCCAGACTTTCCTTTAAAGTTCATACGCGTGGACAATGCTGGTGAATTCACGTCCCATGCGTTTAATGATTATTGTATGTCCATGGAGGTAAGTGTGGAACATTTTGTGGCACATGTACATACACAAAATGCTTTGGCAAAATCTTTTATCAAACACATACAACTAATTGCCATACCATTATTTATGAGATCAAAACTCCCGATATCAACTTGGGGACATGAAGTTTTACATGCAGCCGAATTGATTCGCATCAAGCCATCTAGTGAACATAAGTATTCCCCATCACAATTGATTATGGGCCATGAGCCAGACATATCTCATCTCAAAATATTCGGATGTGACATATATGTGCCAATAGCACCACCACATAGAATTAAGATGGGACTTCAAAGGAAGATGGGCATATATGTTGGCTATGATACTCCCACGATTATTAAGTACCTTGAGCCAACTACGGGTGATCTATTTAAGGCCAGGTACGCGGATTGTCACTTTGACGAATCCGTCTATCCAACATTAGGGAGAGATAATAATAAGCTGGTAAAAGAAATTACATGGAATCAATCGTCCATATCATGGCAGGATCCTCGGACTCAAGAATGTGAATTAGAAATCCAAATGATAATACATTTACAAAAGCTAGCTAATCAATTTCCAGATTCTTTTGCTTACCCGAAAAAAGTGACTAAGTCATATATACCAGCTGTGAATGCACTAATTCGAATTGATGTTCATGAGGGACACAATCAAGTTGCTACAGAATCTAAAGCGCGTTTAAAACGTGGCCGGCCCAGTGGTTCCAAAGATAAGAACCCTCAGAAATCTAAGAAATGTGCTGGAAATAAATCTGTGGTTAATTCCGAGGCTAATGGAACCCCAGACATAAGTGAACTGACGGAACCACACATTGATGCTCGGGACGCCGAGCCTCAAGGTCCTGAAGTTCCAGATAACAATGAGATCTCAATCAATTATGTTATATCTGGAATCAATAGAATAGAAAACATATCGATATCAATAATGTATTTGCATACAAGGTAGCACTTGAACTGATGATCGAGGATCCAGAACCCATGTCTATATTTGAGTGCACTCAACGAAAGGATTGGACTAAATGGAAAGAAGCCATAAACGTGGAGTTAAATTCTTTAAGGAAAAAGGATGTCTTTGTTCCAATAATCCGGACACCCTATGATATTAAACCAGTTGGATATAAATGGATCTTTCTGAAGAAAAGAAATGAACATAATGAAATCGTGAGATATAAAGCACGGTTTGTTGCACAAGAATTCTCACAGAGAGCAGGAATAGATTATGAGGAGACATACTCCCCTGTGGTGGATGCTACTATTTTTAGATTCCTATTAAGTCTGGCCATAAGAGAGAAATTAGATTTGCGGCTAATGGACGTAGTGACTGCATACTTATATGGTCCACTTGATAGTAAAATTTATATGAAAGTCCCAAAGGGTATTGAGTTCAAAGATAAGAGAAGTTCTCGAGAAAAACATTGTATTAAGTTGAATAAATCTCTTTATGGATTAAAACATTCAGGTAGAATGTGGTATAATAGACTAAGCGGATACTTAGTGAAAGAGGGCTATAAGAACGACTCCATCAGTCTGTGTATTTTCATAAAGAAATTTGCTAAGGGGTTCATAATCATCGCGGTGTATGTAAACGACCTGAATATCCTAGGAATCTCTGAGAAAATCACCCAAACAGTGGAATACCTCAAAAAAGAGTTTGCGATGAAAGACTTAGGAAAAACAAAGTTCTGTTTGAGATTACAGCTTGAGTACATTAATAATGGAATCCTTGTGCATCAAATGCATATACAGAAAAAGTACTCAAGAGATTTAATATGGACCAATCTCACCCATTGTCTAGCCCCATGGTCGTGAAATCACTTGATCTAAAGAAAGATCCGTTTGGTCCTAAGAAGGACGATGAAGAAGTCCTTCGTCCCGAAATACCATATCTCAGTGCCATAGGAGCTTTAATGTATCTGATGAGCAACACAATGCCAGATATATCTTTTGCCGTGAATTTATTGTATAGATTTAGCTCATGTCCGACCCAAAGGCACTGGAACGGGATTAAACTTATTCTTCGTTACCTACAAGGAACGAAAGATTTGGGTATGTTCTATACTAACCAATCCAAAGAAGGTTTAATTGGTTTTGTTGATGCAAGTTACCTTTCGGATCCACACACTGCTCGGTCACAGACAGGTTATGTTTTTACTCACGGTGGAACTGCCATATCCTGGCGGTCCGTGAAGCAGACCATTGCGGCTACATCATCTAATCATGCAGAAATATTGGCTATTCACGAAGCCAGCCGTGAATGTGTCTGGTTAAGGTTAATGACTCAGCACATTAGAGTTGATTGTGGGATAACAGAAGGGAAACAGGAACCAACTGTCATGTACAAGGACAATGCAGCATGCACTAGCTCAACTTAAAGACGGATACATCAAAGGTGATAGAACGAAGCACATTTTGCCAAAGTTCTTCTTCACACATAATTTGTAGAAAGCTGGAGAAATTCAAGTACTACAAGTGCGTTCAAGTGACAATTCAGCAGACCTATTCACCAAGTCGCTTCCGACCTCAACATTCAAGAAGCTAACTTATCATATTGGATTGCGTCAACTGAAAG
Organism: Sisymbrium altissimum; assembly: GCA_900406495.1. Lineage (NCBI taxonomy): Eukaryota > Viridiplantae > Streptophyta > Magnoliopsida > Brassicales > Brassicaceae > Sisymbrium > Sisymbrium altissimum. The sequence continues at coordinate 13,953 of OVBI01003133.1, forward strand.
ACCTTCAGGGATGTTCAAAATAGGGGGAGTAATGCGTGTTGTACTCTTTTTCCTTCACCACGGTTTTGTCCCAATTGGGTTTTCTTGGTAAGGTTTTAATGAGGCAAAATCCAAAGCGTATTACGAGCTCTTAATAGTTCTGACATCCAATGGAGAGTGTTATAAACCGATGTGGATTGTCATCACTATTCGGTTCGGTCCGGATTAGTCCTTAACTGGTCCGTCACTTTCCTATTTGTATTAGGAGTAGTATTCTTTATTGTATTAGGATTACCTTTTGGGAAAGATGGCTAAAATACCATCAAACTTAGTAGAAATAACTAGAATACAATGAAACTTTCAAAA
>OVBI01003134.1:0-14095 GCA_900406495.1 Sisymbrium altissimum
AAAGCGTATTAATTACTTACTTGAAAGACAAATCTATCGAGGAAGAGCCTCGAAAACAAGAATATGGAAATGCCATGTCGGACGACTCAAACAATCAACCAAAAAAACAATCGCATCTAACACTACGATTTGGAAAAAAACTGTCGGAATTGGTTAAAGAAATGGCGGAATCATGGTAGAAAAAAATTGAACAGAAAAGTTTCTAAAACATACCAAATTAGGACAGGAAGAATCATATGTTTATGCAAATTTTTCCCAAGATTGACCTGATCATTATAATCAAACACTTTATATAAAACAACTCTTGTTTTATGCTTTAGAAAAACTATCTCAAAAAAACTAAAGCTCTCTCTCTCTAACTCTTAATCTCTCTCTAATGTGTTGCCACAGCTTTTGACAACATATATATATATATATAAGAGTTTCTACAATTTCTTTTTCTCAAAAAAAATAAATCCTAATCCTTTCTCACTTCGGAGATATGTGTAGATCTTCTCCTAAACATATCTCAATCTTTCCATTTCTAAGATTGTTTGTCTTTCAAGTTTATCTCAACAATCTCCCCCTTAAGCTTAAAATCATTCTTCTTTACTTTTAGCATTCGAGGGATGTCTCTCATTTCCTTAAACTTGATCCTTCCCAATCCTTTTGTTAGGATATCAGCTCTCTGCTTGCTACCTGTGACGTGTTCGACATCAATTAACTTGTTCTCCACACACTCTCTTATGAAATGGAACCTTCGATGTATATGCTTGCTCCGTCCATGGAACACAGGATTCTTTGTGAGTGCTAAAGCTGGTGTATTGTTGATTCGAACTGTGGTTTTCTTGCTCTCCTCTCCAATGATCTCGTATAGAAGCTCCTGCAGCCATATTGCCTGTTTTGCAGCTTCTGTTACTGCCATAAACTCTGCTTCGTATGATGAGAGTGCAACTATCTCTTGCTTTTGCGAACACCAGGTTATCGCAGAGTCATATAGTAGAAGACATGTCCTGTAGTGCTTTTGGCATTGTCCTTTATATTGTTTATCAGCAAGAATGGTGAGCAGAAAGTATTAGCTGATGTGTATTACATACCAAAACTGAGAAACAATATCATCAGTCTTGGACAAGCAACAGAATCAGGGTGCAAAGTTCGAATGCTTAACAAGACACTGACACTCTACGATCATAAAGGAAATTTACTTGTAAGCGCCACCAGATCAAGAAACAGACACTACAAAGTACTCATGGAGGTTGAAAACTCCAAGTGTCTGCAAATCTCTTCCGTAAAAGAGTCAACAAGATGGCATGAGAGACTGGGGCATATAAACCGTGAAACAATAAAACCAATGATCAAGGAAGAAATAGTCACTAGCATACCAAGTCTAGAGTTTACAAAGAAGCATGTGAATGATGATTGCTAGCCAAAAAAACAAAACACGGATTCCCTCAAGCTACAGCGTTTCAAGCAACAAAACTGTTAAAACTCATTCACGGAGATCTTTGTGGACCTATCACTCCTACCACAGCAGCACACAAGTACTATATCTTCGTTCTGATTGATGATCACTCACGATATATGTGGTCCTTACTTCTAAAGGAGAAAAGTGAAGCCTTTGATAAGTTTAAAGTGTTTAAATCTTCAATTGAGCAAGAGACACGGGCGTCACTCAAAACTTTTAGAACAGATCGGGGAATAAAATTCACTTATGAATTTCAGAGCTTCTGTGAAACCTTCGGCATACAGAGACACTTAACATCACCTTACTCACCCCAACAAAACGGAGTCAATGAGAGAAGAAATAGAACTATGCTAGAGATGACGAGAAGCATTCTTAAACACATGAATGTACCAAATTTTCTATGGGGAGAAGCAGTTAGACATGCTACATATGTGATCAAGAGAGTAATAACAAGAGCATTGATTAAACAAACTCCGTATGAAGTGTTTACAGGGAAGAAACCAAATATTACTCACCTGAGGGTATTCAGGTGTATTGGTCATGTGCAAGTAGAGACACCACATCTAAGGAAGCTAGATGACAGGTCACAGACTTCGGTACATCTCGGAACAGAGCCTGGATCAAAAGCATATCGCCTTCTTGATCCAACAAATCGTAATCTAATAGTGAGTAGGGATGTGATATTCGATGAAAATAAGAGATGGAAGTGGAATAGCACAAAGTATAATACTAGTGAGCCGGGATATTTAAACTTACTTATGGAGATACCGGAAACAATGGCATTAGAGATATATAAGTTGTTGATACAGCTGGTGATGATGCCAAAAGCAGTAATGAGGAAGGGAAAGAATCTCATGACGAGGTAGAAAAAGAGATTATTGAACTCTCTGATGAAGAAGAGAGCAAGGAACACACGACAGTCCTAAGAAGATCAGTAAGAGAAAGAAAAACGCCGAGCTACTTAAATGACTATGTTCTTCTAGCAGACCATGAAGGAGAACGTCTACTTCTCGGAATTGATGATGAGCCATGGGATTATAGGGAAGCTATAGAGCTCAAGGTTTGGAATGACGCGTGTGGAGATGAGATCTCATCAATCGGAAAGAACAACACATGGTTCTTAGTTGACCTTCCTCATGGATCAAAACCGATTGAACTAAAATGGGTATTCAAGATAAAATGGAACTCAGATGGCAACATAAACAAATACAAAGCTGGACTAGTTGCAAAAGGGTATGTGCAAAGATATGGAATATACTTTGATGAAGTATTCGCCCCGGTAGCTCGTATTGAAACAATATGTTTTATAATTTCTCTAGCAGCATCAAATGCTTGTAGATTCATCATCTTGATGTCAAAACGGCTTTCTTTCATGGAGAGCTACTAGAGGATGTTTATGTCAGTCAACCAGAGGGATTCATAATCAAAGGAAGTGAGAATAAGGTCTATAAGATAAAGAACGCATTATGCGGCTTAAAACAAGCTTCTAGGTCGTGAAACAATAAGTTAAATCAAATTTTGAAGATGTTGGGTTTTGTAAAGTGCTCAAAAGAACCTTCTATCTATCGAAAACACGAGAGAAGAGACTTACTTGTGGTAGCAGTATACGTGGATGACCTTCTCGTTACAGTGTCAAATTTGACCTCATATCAGTCTTTAAGCAAGATATGGCAAGCAAGTTTGAAATGAGTGATCTCGGGAGGCTGACCTACTACTTAGGCATTGAAGTGGATCAACACGAAGGAGGGATAACTCTAAAACAAGAGAGGTATGCTCTAAGGATACTCGAAGAGACTGGTATGAAAGATTGTAATCCAGTTCATACTCTAATGGATCAAGGTCTGAAACTCTGTAAAGCTCAAAAGGAACAGTCTGTGGATGAGAAACAGTACAGAAGCAAGATAGGATGCTTGCGGTATCTATTACACACACGACCAGACCTCTCATTCAGCATAGGTGTTCTGAGTAGATTCATGAGAGAACCCAAGGAGTCACATGGAGCAGCTTTAAAGCAAGTGTTAAGATACTTACAGGGAAAAACTGCCTATGGTCTCACATTCAGACAAGGAAACAAGACTGGCTTGATTAGTTTTAGCGATAGCAGTCACAATGTTGATGAGGACGACGGTAAAAGCACTGCAGGACATGTCTTCTACTATAATGACTATCCGATAACCTGGTGTTCGCAAAAGTAAGAGATAGTTGCACTCTCATCATGCGAAGCAGAGTTTATGGCAGCAATAGAAGCTGCAAAACAGGCAATATAGCTGCAGGAGCTTCTATACAAGATTATTGGAGAGGAGAGTAAGAAAGCCACAGTTTTTTTATACCAAATATAGAATCAAACATTTTGTATTAAACAATTCTTGTTTTATAACTTTAGAAAAATTAACTCAAAAAACTAAAGCTCTCTCTCTCTCAAATTCTTAGTCTCTCTCTCTAATGTGTTTGCACCGCTTTTGACAACTACATGTATATATATATGAGTTTTTAAAATTTCATTTTCTCAAAACGAATAAATCCTAATCCTATCTCATTTAGTAGATATGTTTAAATCTTCTCCTAAACATATCTCAATCTTTCTAATTCTAAGATTACTTGTCTTTCAAGCTTATCTCAACAAGCATTTGTCATCACCTCTTTAGCATATGTTGCAAAGAGAAGTGTGTTTCTCGACTGTTCAATATGCCTACGAGCGGGGCTCATTGTATATATGATAGCTGTTCTCATATTTCCTCCTAAAGAATAGTATTCTCGATACGGTATGTGCCCGATTTTACCTTTACTGCACTTAAAAATAACTTACACCATCTGTTAAAACACATCTCTTTGGTAGAAGAGGAATTTATCAAGCCACAAAAATTGCGTTTGCAATGGATTTGTGTCTATCTGAAATTATGGATAACTCATAATCATTTGGTATCAGACGATTCAGTTGTGTGAAGAACCATTCCTATGATTTATCATTTGTCGACAACAGCAAATTCAATAAGATACATATGGAATTTCCCATCTTGAGCTGACGCAACTAGTAATATTCATTTATACTTTCCTTGCAAAAAAGTTCTATCGACGACCACAACTTTCCTCATGTAAAGAAAACCCATGATGCTTGCACCAAATGCGATAAATAAATGCTTGAGCCTATCTGCCTCATCAACTTCTAACCGTGTTAAAGTGCCTGGGTTTCCTCTCCTAATACCATTCAGATATGTCGGCAACATCACGTAACCATTCTCTAGGGTTCTTAAATCCAGCTCGTGTGCTGCTTTGAGAGTACGATGAGTCTTCCAATAATCATCCATGTAATCCATCTACCAAAACAGGAAAAAAAGTCACAAATGTATTCATAACCAATACCATGAAGTATTACTATATTCTTTTATACATCTTTAACATCACAATCTCGTCGGTCAATTTTTTTTGGGGAGTGTGAATCATATGCGAAGCAACATAAATATAAGAATTTTGTGAAACTTCGCAAAGGAAAGGAATTGATCTATTTATGTCTCTTAAAGATTTTTTTTGTTATTCTCTGTAATAACGCCTTTACGTTTGAATTTGCGTTCTCTACCTAATTACACACTCACTTGTGTATGGTCTTTGAAATTGGATGGTATGATATGGATTTGATTCTTAAAATTAAACAGCACTGGAGTAGATTTGTTTGTGTATGAGTTTTGTTTTCTCTACTTAATTACACACTTTCTTTTTGAATTTTTCTTGATTAACAACTTATTAATATGAATTATAGAGTTTTTGTAACCTTGTTGTACCCTTTTTTTTGTCTAAAGCTACTTTTTCAAACACTTAATGAATTAGGTTATAACTAGAGAGCTGTTAGGTAGACTATCTAAAGAGATCTTTTCGTCTCGTCTCAAAGGTCAATCTCCAACTACCGTAGTTCTCCTTTCTTTCTACAAACCGTAAGAATTTTATGCTTCCTCAGATCTTGAATTACTTTATCAAAACTTGACGCTATATTTCGAGCTGTGAACAAAGTGGTTCTATGTTTTGTGTGCACTTTTATCATTTTTTGTTGTCTCTTGCATGTCTTTTTGATGATTCACTATAACGTAACTGTGATGTTTGTCTTGTTAGTAATGTGTTGTCTTTTTGATGATTCTCTTTAAATTAACTATGTTTTTTTTTTTTAGTAATCTTGGTTTTGTTTATTTTTAGTTGGTGAATCTTGATAGGAATATTGATTTTGGTTCTATAAACTTACTAATTAATCCAACAGAGTTTATTAATGATGTAGTTAAGTTGGATTTATCAAGATTAATATCTAATAGATTTTTTTTTTTTTTTTTATCTTTCTTCTTATTTTGAGGTATGGCTTCCTCAAGTGAGAAACCTGAGTATCCTCGTGGCTATATGAGCCTGAAAATGTTTCGTTTCTGAACCATAGCATGAACCATAACTGCTACTTATCAAATTTGGGATTTGTAAAGCAATCTTTGGGTGATAAAATCTGGGAATCTCTCGAGCAATAATGTTCAGTTGGAGTCATTTTGAAGCTGGCCTCTAAGAAATTTGTGTTATCTGCCATGACGGTTCACCATTTCCTAACCAATCAGTTACAAACAACTAAGCCACATGAGATATGGTCGCCGATTGGTGATGAACCAATCAGGTTTTCTATGCACGAGTTTTCTACAATAACAAGACTCAACTGCTCTCCCTTTGATGAAGAAGATATGCTGGATGTCTGCCACGAAGATTTTTGGAAGGAAATGGGGGTCAGGCAGAGTGTTGGGCCTTGTTGGCTCGAGCTGGAAGAGGTATTAACACAGTGCAGTACTTGGACTAATAACAAAAAGAAAATGCTCAGTCTGCTGTGTGTGTTGTCCATAGGGATTTATGGGGTTTCAAAAAGTTCAAGAATTCCACTAGACACAGCAAAAAGAGTACTTGATATTGAGGCATTCGAGAGATATCCTTGGGGTAGAGTGCTGTGTGATAGTTTAATAAATGGAGTTAAAGTGGTTACTTTTGACAGAGACTCATATGTTGTGAAAGGATTTGTTCATATTTTACAAGTTTGAGCATATGAGTCTGTTAAAGTGTTTGGAGAGAAATTTGGAAAAGCTAGAGATGGGTTTGATATCGAACCATTGCTACAGTGGAAGGGTTCAAGCTCCCGGATATTCTAGAGAAGGAGATGGAAATACATGGCAAGGTGAGTTTTAATTTAGTCACACTTTGGTGTGTTGTCAATTTTGTTGATCCTTCCTAAATTGTTGTTTTGGTTTTGTTTATGTTTTGTTGGTGCATATTGAAAATATTTTTGTGCAATCTCAAACAGAACTCTATCCACTATGGGATGACGATGTACAAAACACGAAACTCGACAATCTGATTCAAGATCTTGTACATAATCGGTATTGCTACAGTTTTTACAGAGAAATTAAAGTGAAGAAACTCAGGAAAAAGAAATAATATGCACAAACTTCCCCTTGTAAGAAAAATAAGAAGTGAATAGAAGGAGTAGAGGAAGAAGTTAATTCTAGAAAGGACAAAGTGCCAACATGAGCTGAAGAAGATGTTTCATTTGTTAGTTTTAATTTTTTCTTTCTGAATTTGCCTTTTTCTGTGAATCACTATTACTAAACTACATTTGAAATTGTAGGTTCAAGAGAAAGAGAACTACTCTAAGAAAGATCCAGTAGTAGCAGAAGTGGTGAGGGCAGAGTTTACTGAAATTATAAATGATTTTGGTAAGACACTAAAATAAATCTATCACTACATAAATTTTGAAAACCGTAAAAACTCTATTGTAATTGAGAAAATCTGTTGTAACTAAGTGAAAATACCTATTACATTAAAAAAAAAAAACACTGCCATTCAAAATGATAAAACTGATGTCCAAATAATAAAACTACCGCACACACATTAAAACTGCAGTTAAATAATAAATTTGTCATCTTATTATAAAAAAAACTACCGTTTCGCAATAAATATATCATCAAGTAATTAAAAAAACTGCCACATTTATATAAAACTTAAAAAAATCTCCCACTCATAAAAAAATCTGCCACCTAAATAAAACTGTCACTTCATGTATGTAAAAGTAATGGTACTTTTTATAATTATATTTTTTGGTATCAAAGGATAAAATGATATTTTATGTATTAAAAACAGTTTAGTAATTTTCAAAAGATTTGAGACATCCTAATATTTTTATCATAATTTTATATCATTAGAATGTCTCAAATATTTTGAAAATTACTAAACTATTTTTAATACCTAAAATGTCTTTTATCGTTTTTTTGAGTCTTTTGCATTTCCTCCCCTTCGTTGGTGTTATGGACTTTTCTTATATAATGTTTGTACAATGCGTCCAAATCCTTATGGGATAAAGATATGAACAACCAACTCTTGATCATATCAATCAATTACGGATATTCGGCAATAAGAACATCGTAAATAACCCGCAATATGTTCCTTGCAAATATCTTGCAATAAGACCATTGTGGATATTCCATGATAAGACCATTGCGAATATTCCACGATACGACCATTGTGAATATCCTGCAATATAGCCATTGCCAATATCCTGCGATATAGCTATTGTGAATATCTCACAATAATACCATTGTGAATACTCTGTTGTATGGCTATTGTGAATATTATGTTATATCCGGGATTTGATCGTTTGTAGGATTTGGACATTGCCATTTTCTTGAATTGACTTTTATAAAATTTTATAGAATATGCCTTATTCTTCTCTTCGTTTATAGGCTTTATCAAATGTATTTGGAGCTTTGGCTCAATAAGATTTCAAAAAAAAAAAAAAGTTATCCCCAACAATAATAATATTGACAAAAGAACAAAATTTTTGAATATAAAATATATAAATTATATCACAGAACTACAAATCAAAGAAAGAAAGAGTTGACATAAAAATATAATAAAAATTAACATTAAAATAATTATATTTATGATTTAATTAATGAGTAACAATTTCTAATAAAACCATATTGTAATTTAAAATATCTTGAAATTTTAGTGGATTACTAAATAAATTTAAATGTTTATGTTTATATCAATAATTTTATTATTTTGCATATCAATGTGTGTCAGATTCTAGCATATATCTTACTATCGCAAATTGTTTTTGTACAAAATCGTTCACAACAACTCAGCCATCCATCGTCTCTTGTTTTACTAAAATTGGATACAGTTTTAAATGACTTGGTCTTCATATTTTAATGGCATTGGCACCTTTGCTGGCACATTTGCGGTATTTGCGACTTTAATAGTAGATATAGATAATAACAAGAGTATGCTGAAGGTAATGAGCATCAAAGGAACAATTTTTTATCATAACAGCTGGTTAAGAAAGAGATTAAATATATTTAATTTGTAGAAATAATATATCTGTGTTTTAGGTCCTTTAAATAAGAAACTTCAAAGTGAAATTAATATAAGTTCGGACATTGTGACTCATGGATGGGGCTGGTCACATATGAGGAATGTACTGGCTATCAAAAGGAATGAGTTTACGGAGTGCCTTTTACCTTTTGTTTATGAGTGCACCTGTAGTCCTTATAAATCATGGTCTCTTTGGTTCAGATACAGAGCAGACGAATGTCAGCTGTGCGACAAATATTTCTGGATAATTGAGTTAGGAATATTCTATAATTTTTTTTTTTTGCTGTAATCACTTTCCAATACGAGGTATTTGTGGTTTATTTGATAGAAAATAGAATCATTTTATAGTTGCTTTTTTATTGGTGAGTTTATTGTCTAACATGTTGAACAGATTAGTACCGATAGGCTATATACGTTGTTATTCTTGGTTTGGGTTGGCTATTTTTGGGTGTTTTATATAATATTGTTTTTTTTTTTTTCTATTCTGAAGTGTTTTTCCAAATGTTATATTAGGATTGAATGAGATGGTATGATTTATTCTTATTTTTGTGATTTTATTTCTATGATGTATATTAACGAGTAGAAAGATATTAGTAAATATGAATTTATGTATAATTTTTTTTCCTTTGTGTATATCCATATTTATTCAAAATGTTAATATATGCTTTTATACTTATTATATATATCTTACATATACCAAAACAGTACTCAATCTTTTCTAAAAATATATTCTTGATGGTATGAAAGAGTCAATACTCCTTTCTTTGCCGATAGAGTTTCAAGAATATATTATCTTTCAAGTTTGCGGTAGTTCTCTTGAGGGTATACTGAATCTAAAGCAAACATGCAAAGTAATGAAGCGAGTCTCAGAGTTGTCCAATGTCTATGTTGGGATCAAAACCCACAATTCCGAAATTAACAATTTAAATATTTGAATATCGAAAAAGAGTTTCCATATTTAGATATGAGTTCGGAGAAAATTCACTTTGAACCATTTCATTGATAACTTTGCGAAGAAAGCATGAAATACTGTCTTTCGAAAGACTTTCCGATAAACCGATGAAGTCGCGATTCATCGAATAAAGGACGATCGGCTGGACGAAACAAGGACAGCCATCTCGGTATCAGGACCTGCTAATGATACCGAGCTGACTGAGATCTCTTCATCACGTTTGGCTGATCCCTTCGTCCTTTGAGCGATTCTTCCGGAAAACCGATAAATTCGCAATTCTTCGAATGAAAGACGATCGGCTGAACGAAATAAGGACAGCCAGCTCGGTATCAAGACCTGCCAATAATATCAAGCTGACTGACATCTCATCAGCATGTTTAGCTTATCCTTTCATCCTTTGAACGAATCCTTTGATAAACCGATGAAAGTTATGATTTTTCGAGTAAAAGGCAATTAACCAAGCTTGGAGGACAGCCAGCTCGGTATTTTGGGCAGCCAAGCAAACCGAGCTGGTTGCATGTCTTGCCAAGCATCTACCACAGAACGTCAATCTGGACAGCACGGAGCAGTCAGCTCGGTACCAGCATACCGAGTTGACTGTCATGATGCATCCAGCTCGGTATCATCCTCCCTATTTGATACCAAGCTGGTCAGCATGATGCATTCAGCTTGGTTTTATCCTTCCCTTCCTGGAAACCGAGCACGATGACACTTTCCGAGAGTTCCAAGCTGAAACGGACATGTGTTCAATGATCAAGGTGTATCTTGCAAACCACAAGGCTGCTGCACATAAAACCACTTGGAAAATGTTCAAACTCAATTATGAAGCTCCTGGAAGAATAATCAGATCAAACGGAGTTCATACGAGAAAGTTATGTCATCCACAAGTTGGGTGTTGCAACTAGCTCGGTAGCAGGCAGCATGGAGCAGCCAGCTCGGTGTTTCCTTCACTCAGGCTACCGAGCTGGACGACATATGTCAGTCAGCTCGGTAAAATCCACCATCCTGGATACAGAGCTGGCCGACACCCTTCAGCATACCGGGATGGACGCATCCCACGACTTATCGGAAGATCTCCTCTCATCTTGGATACCGAGCTGGACGACATCATGAACCTGGAAGCAACCAGCTCGGTACATTCTGTCACCAAGGCTAACCGAGCTGGCTGACACCTTTTGTTTCGTCTCATTTCGCTCCTCTCTTTGTCTTCATGGCTTTTTCGTAAACATACCGATGTGTTCGTAAGTTTCTCGAAACATCGCGATGTTTTGTCTAACAAAGACAATAGAGATGTTAACTTAAAATAAACCGGAGAAAACCACTGACGAGGGATATAATTGGGCCGAGCTGGAAGGATGGATCGACAAGGGCTGAAACCGACTTATGGAAGGTTCTAGAAGTTTCCTCGAAGATTTATGGAAAAGTCGTCAGAAAAAGGAAAAGACCTTTGTCCTACATCGAAACTTAGGCTGTTTAGGACTTAGGATGTCTTAGTATAAATAAGGATCAATCTCTACATCTTGTAACACATTCGGACATTCACATATTCAATACATTCGCAATACATAATTTAGCAATAAAAGTTTGTTCTCTTTGACCTAATTTCCTTTTTCGATCTTTCTCTTTGCTTTTCCTTTTCTCTCGCAAGATTCTCGGATCCTCACATCAACTTTCTGAAAATACATTAGGTGAATTTCGGTTCCCACAATTTGGCGCTAGAAGGAGGGTGCACAAGAAATATTTACTCTTGAAAGCGAAAACCCTAGATCGAAACCTTGAAACTATGTCTTGAGACGAATCCCCTGCATCTACTCAGCATCTAGAGGGAGATGGAACAGACGCAACCACTATTGCTCAGCTTTGATCCTTTGTGCTGGCTCTTGAGAAGAAAAATCAGGAACACGAAAAGCTTTCGGGTCAACAGATCGAAGATCTCCGAAAGGAAAAGGAATCCAGAGCTTATCTTTTGAGAAAGCGTCTCGATTTCGCTACTCGAACAGGATCAGGAGCTTTAAGGCTTGATCCGCGAGAAAGTTCTTTCCAAACATCATCTTCTCGCAGGATCAACCCTACTGCTGCACCTTCGTTGCATCGCCCCTTAGACCCATCAACTACCAGCACGGTAGTCAATGAAACACGCGCTGAGGGAAACCCTAATTTTGAGGGTCAAAACAATAGTACTTGACCCGAGGATGTGGTAGATCTCTTGGACCGTGAAAACGATCTAACCGACAAAGAACTCGCTATCTTGCGAGAACGAGAAGAGGTTCTTCAAGCACACGATGATGATGTTCAGAGGGTAGTCGGAGAAAGCGAACTAGAAGAGTTACGCAGACAGCTGGTCCAAACTGCCGATGAGATGAAAAAGGTTAAATCCCAAGTCCATCGAGCAACTAGTGATGCCCCGAAATCGAACATGTCCTCGAAGAGGCATAGAAAACTCCTTTCACGGACCGAATCACCAAAACCAGACTTTCGGATCCTGGGAAGATGAATATCCGAACCTAAGGCTCACTTAACATCCTTTAGGATATCCATGAGGCATGCGAGGTTCAAGAAGGAAGAAGAGGACGCAGGTTACTGCCTCCTGTTTGTCGAGAACCTCAAAGACGACGCTCTCGAGTGGTTCTTGAAGCTCGAAAGGAATTTCATCGACAACTTCTCACAGTTGTCTAAGGCGTTCCTTAGGCAGTACTCTATGTACATAAACCATGCGACCTCCGACGCTGATCTCTGGGCGATGTCCCAAGGCCAGAACGAAACCTTTAAAAATTTCATGGATCGATTCAAAGCCGTAGTCTTAAAGATCGATGGAGTAAGTGATAGAGCTGCACTCGAGGCACTCAAAAGGTCGTTGTGGTACGAGTCTCGTTTCCAAGAGGAGATGACNCCGCCGATAATCCAGGATGCTCTTCATCGAGCTTTAGGATTCATCAAGCTCGAAGAAGATATTCGAGTAAACGAACATAAACATCAAGAAAAGCCGTCTAGTAAGAACGCGCCACCAGCTCCTAGCACCTCAACAGGCAAGAAAGGGAACTCGTACGTAGAATTTGAATCGAAAGGTGGAGCTTATAATTACCAAGTGGCACCAGGATCGTCCCAAGATGGACCATCCAAACCACAATGGGGATCTGGACGGGGAAAGAACCCAATCGCCATGACATGCAACAGCTCCACCTACGGCGAGAAAGCCTACTGTGATCATCACAAAGTGTACGGCCATTCAACTCTGAATTGCCGAACCTTAGGAACTAAGCTGACTGAAAAGCTCCTAGCTGGAGAGCTCGAGGATATAGCAAAACTTCTTGTGATGGAAACACATGAGAAATCCAATCAGCAAGTGGAAACCGCAGATGAGCAACCCTATCAAGCTCCAGAAGGACCTCCTCCGGAAACTCCAAATCGTGGAAGGAAAAACGAGGAATCTGCTGGGGCAAACAACCGAAGAAAGGTTTACATGATCATAGGTGGATCTCAGTATTTTCCAGACACCGTTTCTGCCATCAAGGACTATCAAAGAAAGGTAGAAACTGCCAAAAATTGGCCACAACCTGCTCCCTGCAATGACTTCCAAATCACATTTGAAGAGGAAGATACAACCGAAATCCAGCATCCTCATAACGATCCACTCGTGGTTCAACTGGCGATAAGTGACATTAATGTCGCTAGAGTCCTAATCCACACTGGGAGTTCAGTCGATCTCATCTTCCAAGACACTCTCCGAAGAATAGATGTCGATTTCTCCGAAATCGAGCCTACACCAAAACCATTGACAGGTTTCACAGGCGAAACTACCATGACCTTAGGAAATATCCGACTCCCCGTCCAGGCAAGAGGAGTAACTAAGGTCGTAAACTTTGTGGTAGCTGACCATCCAGTTATCTATAATGTCATCATGGGGATACCTTGGATAAACTCCATGCGAGCCATCCCCTCGACATACCACCCATGCCTGAAATTCCCAACGAAATCAGGCCTAAAAACCGTTTGGGGAAGCCAAAAGGAATCCCGCATTTGTTTCTTAGCTGAACTCAAATTCCGGAAACTTCAAATCTCTGATGAAGCTCCCACCAAACGGAAGAAAACAAAGCTGACCAAATAGGCTTCTGTCTAAGAAACTCCAAAGGAAGTTTCCGGAAAAAGGACTTAAGAACAAGCTCTTGCAACTGAACCACGAATTCAGGAAGCCAGAACTTCCGAAACAGACCTTAAGGTGTCAAAGGATGCACATGAGCAATCCCAAGCTCAGGATATGGAGACTTAGTCTTCATCCCATCTCCAAAAACCAGTGCCACTACTTCGAGTTTAAAACTTCGAAC
>OVBI01003135.1:0-14283 GCA_900406495.1 Sisymbrium altissimum
TTGCAGTCCCATTGTCGGAGAGCTTGAACCACTTTGTAAACCGTCGCTACTCAAACACTTAGCCATCCCAAGATCTGTTATCTGTAACGATTTTATGCCCATTCAAGTTCAAATATGGCTTCATTGAAGCTGATAATGGAGGAAAGGTTTGTGTATACTTACTTTAGCATGCCAATTCTCATTTGTGGATTAAACATCTCGGTGCAAGATTCTTGGAGCAGCAGCTTCGTGTAGATACTCGAGCCCTCTTGCAGCTCCAAGAGCGATAGAGATTCGGATGTTCCACGTCATTTTCTCTCCCAACTCTCCATCTAAGCAATCTCTCAGATTTCCATAGGACATACATTCAAAAATCAGAAGCCTCTCTGCGTGCATGGTAATGATATGGAGTCTTGATAATAACTCAACATTAAAACAACAACACACAGTTTCATAATAAGGATCAAGTATTGATCTTTCCAAAGAAGAAGCAGGGGAAAGGAGGTTAATACTTGTGTTGAGAATAGAATGTCAGTGTCTTTGAGCTGTCCACGGTAAACGCAGCTACTTCCTCCGTGTCCTATAACGCTGTTGCTGGCGAACTTATTGGTTGCTTGTTTCGGGTTTACTCACGCAAAACAAAGAAGCATTCTTTCAAACACAACAAACAAAGTTAATTTTTCCTATTTTGTATCAAAAAACAAAATGACAATTTTACCCCTATGTAAATAAACAAATTACACACAATCCTAAACCTAATTCTTGGTCGTCGTCGTCTCTCACACTCTTCGATTTTCTTCTCTCCAAGTATGGATTTGAGCATATGGGTTTGGTAATCAGCTCTCTCTATCAGTTCTCTCTACCTCACTTCGATCGAAACCTCTCTCTTCGCCTCTCTCTCTCTCTCTCTCGATCCGTTTGCATCTGATGATTCATAGAGGTATGTGTACTCTTTGATTTCGATTTGGTCTTTGCTTATCTGAAGTTCTATTGTTAAGTTTTGTGATGGTCTTCTTGTTAAGTTCTTTGCTTCTCTTCTGCCTCTTGACACCTTCGTGTTCCTTTGGTAATGAATTTAGTTTGTGTATATGTAGAGATTATAATGGATATAGAGCTCGTGAGTTGTTGTGGAATTGGTAACATAGTCAATGGTTGTATTTGCTAAACGTAGTGGAAAGCTTTCGACTTGCTTTATATTAGCCTTTGTTGGTTGCAATTTTGTGACAGTGAGTGATGATAAAAGGAATCTTTGTGTCTGCTGCTGCGGTTTTATTTTGTTTGTAGCCGAGACCTTTTCTTTGTTTGGCTTTGAATAGATTCATATGCTTCTTCTTATTTGGGTTAGAGTTTGAATACATTCATAGGCTTCTTCTTATTTGGGTTAGAGTTTGAATACATTCATATGCTTCTTCTTATTTGGGTTAGAGTTTGAATACATTCATATGCTTCTTCTTATTTGGGTTAGAGTTTGAATACATTCATATGCTTCTTCTTATTTGGGTTAGAGTTTGAATACATTCATATGCTTCTTCTTATTTGGGTTAGAGTTTGAATACATTCATATGCTTCTTCTTATTTGGGTTAGAGTTTGAATACATTCATATGCTTCTTCTTATTTGGGTTAGAGTTTGAATACATTCATATGCTTCTTCTTATTTGGGTTAGAGTTTGAATACATTCATATGCTTCTTCTTATTTGGGTTAGAGTTTGAATACATTCATATGCTTCTTCTTATTTGGGTTAGAGTTTGAATACATTCATATGCTTCTTCTTATTTGGGTTAGAGTTTGAATACATTCATATGCTTCTTCTTATTTGGGTTAGAGTTTTCAGAGTTGAGAGTCTGAAGGTGAGCTTTGTCCTTCTTATTTGGGACTATCAACTCCCAATGTAAGAACAATATATTTTCTTTCAGTCTTTTTGAACACAGCCGACACTCTTCTTTTAGTTTCTGAGATCAAATTGATTGATGAATTGGAAAGCTTGTGTATGTGTTTTGTTTACTGAGGCAAGGATTCTTGAGATCAAATTCTAATGAAAGCTTTCTTGCAGACGTCTGCAAATTCTCCTTCTCTGCAACGTCTCCTGTGCTTTGTGAAGATTGATTTTGCCACTTTGCTCGACAGGTAAACACTGAGAACACTCCTTCTTTGATTATGTGATTTGTTGCTTACTTCTGTTTATAAACCGAGACAGAACAATGTTTGTATGTTCACTTTCCCTCTCTTCTTCACAGGATTTGGGCTTCTGGGTTGCTAATCAGTTCATCTCTGCCTCACTTCCATCGAAACCCGTTTGCTCTCAGCTTAAGGTATGTGTGCTCTTTGATTTCGCAGGTGTTTAGTCTCTTAAGAAATGTTTCACTTTTTAATAGCTGAGTTCTTTGATATGTTTGTGTTTCCTTGTTGCCTTGTTGCCTTGAAAGTCATATTCTATTGCTTGATTCATATTTTTGGAAGAATTAAACGTTTCCTTTGGTTGGTAGAATGAGAATGTCTGTTTGTGTTTTGTCAACTTGGGAACAGCTACTTCTCTCAGCGATCTAAGTCTGCGGCTATTGGATCATAATCTGCAAACAACCTTGTGCAAATCAATTCCCTAGAATCAAGGTTTCTTTCTTTCCCTCTCCTCTTCACTTGTTCTTGTGACTGTAATGTGATGCAAGTTTAAGTATAAGCTTTGTAGTCTCTCAATGCGTGTATGAATGTGAATGAATGTGAAAGGTTCTAGTGTGTGTCCTTTAATGCGTGTATGAATGTGAAAGGTTATAAACAATATTTTATAAACTGAGGATGAGATGATGGATTTTAGTGGGATTGATAGTTTATGGTACCAATTGAGTTTAGCGTAGCATTGTGAGAAAATGTTATCCATTTCCCGTATTCTCCCTCTTGTTTTGTACTCTGAGTTGGTATTTAATTAGCGTCTTCATTTACTTTGTTTATTCACTTTGTTTAATTTGTCATTGATTGCTGTTGTTATTGTTGATTTGGCTGTTTTTCTTCAGCGCATTAAATTTTTAGTTTATATGAGAATTGTATTCACCTCGAAATGGACTTTAAATTGCTGTTCATATGTGTCTCAGAGCTTGTACGACCTCTTACGGTGCGCTGTTTCTTATAGTGTTTATGTTCGTGTATGCACATTCTAATGCTCTATGGTTCCTGACTTAATATCTTTGTACTTATTCGATTACTGAATGTCTGAAATATGAACAGCAAAGCAAAGCTTCGATCTTTAAGTCATCATCCAACCCCGTAACTACCTCCACAAACCCTAAAACATGTCTGGTGGGTTCTTTCGGGTAAGTTCTCTCTAACCATCTTTCTTTCAAGAATCGAATACATATATCATCTTCTAGATCCAGATCGACTCCAATTCAATTGAATTTGTCAGGGTACGTCCGCTGAGCAAGACACTCGCTTCTCTAACAAACAAGCCAAATTGATGAAAAGCCAGAAATTCGCTCCCGAGCTTGAGAATCTGGTTAGTTTAATTTTGAGTCTTAACCGGAATAAACCGGGATTCAATTATTCGAATTGGTGGAAGGTTTAATTGTGACTTTGGTTGTTATTTTGAGTCTAAACCGGGATTCAATTATTTGAATTCGGAGAGGTTTAATTGTGAATATGATTGGTTTGTTGTTAGGTTGATGTGAGTAAAGTGAAGATGGATGTGATGAAGCCATGGATTGCGACTAGAGTTACTGAGCTTCTTGGTTTTGAAGATGAAGTGTTGATCAACTTTATATACGGTCTTCTTGATAAGAAGGTAGTCAATGGTAAGGAGATTCAGATATCTATAACTGGTTTCATGGAGAAGAATACTGTCAAGTTCATGAAAGAGCTCTGGACTCTTCTCCTTAGCGCTCAGAGTAACTCAAGTGGTGTTCCTCAGCAGTTTCTAGATGCTAGAGAAGCTGAAACCAAGAAGATTCAGGTATTGTTTGTGAAAGTTGAAATTTTTATGATGAAATGACATTTTAAAGCTGAAATTTTGATTTACTGTTGTCTTATGGTTTTGTTTTTGTGTGTGGCAGGAAGAAGCTATAAAGAGGGCTGATAAGGACCATCAGTTAGTGAATGAGTTAGGGAGGAGGAAGGAGAGGGAAGATAAGAACCATGTGGATGATGACGTGTTGAGGAAAATTGTAAGACTAACTTATTCATGCTAGAGTTTCGGTTTTTATAGATGTTCCTTTGGCTTTTAACATTCAACTGTTCTTTTCATGTTTATTCAGAGCTTCTGTAATTATTAGGGTTCATGTGCTTTACCTCAAACTACTGTAGGACAGCAGCGTTGAACAGAAGGTGACAAATGGGATGGAGACAAAACCTTCAAGAGATCGTCCAGAGGAGGAGAGAAGGGCTGATGAGAAGAATAGTGTCCAAGAAGGGCAAAGGTAATGCCTATGTTTTTTAATTATCACTGCATCCCTTTGTGTTCTTTATCATGTTGTGTACTTGGACTCTGGGAATGTTTCTTATCAGTCTTGATTGAGTCTAGCCTTTTAGCTTATGTGAGTGTAATTAATTCATTGCTTTCCAGAGGTTCACGTTCGAGGTTGATCAGCAGAACAAATTCAGGATCAAGAAGCCACTCTGGGTATGTGCTTTCCGTAATTATTTTCATGAATTTAATGAAACTGTAGCCTCTGATTGAACTCGTAAATTATCTATCTATTATTTCTTGCATAAACTAGTAGTCTATTAGAGCAATCAGTTTAAGTCAAGTCGTTGGTTATAGATAAGCTAGTGCAGTGTTTTTTGCTAATAGCTCTTCTACTTTTACAACAGTGAGCGGAAATCAAGGAGCTTGTCTCGATCATCAGATGCCTCCATCTCACCCAGAAAGCGGAGACCATCATACTCAAGGCGTAGATCCAGGTCCCGTTCCTTTCGTAGGTCTCTGTCTCCTCGGCGACGTAGGATACGTTCTCCTTATGGAAGCAGGTCGCGGTCACCTATTAGACGTCACAGGTCACCATCACCACAAAGGCGCCGTCGTGTATCTACACCTGAGAGACGCCGTCATTCACCACCCCTTTCAAGGCGTCGTCGGTCTCCATCGCCTTTTAGGAGACGTAGGTCACCATCCCCTCCTGTTAGGAGACGCAGGTCACCATCACCGCCTGCTAGGCGTCACCGGTCCCCATTGCCCTTTAGGCGGCGTAGGTCTCCTTCACCGGTAGCTAGGCAGCGCAGGTCTCCATCTCCACTCCATAGGCGTAACAAGTCACGGTCACGGTCACCACTGGCTAAGCGGGAAAGGTCTGATTCACCCGGGAGATCTCCGTCACCAGTGGCTAGACGCAGGGCACCCGCTGGTCAAAGGTTGCCTTCTCCTCCCGCTGGGCCAAGATTGTCTTCACCTCCCCCTGGGCAAAGACTTCCTTCACCACCTCCTAGGCGTGCAGGATCACCATCACCAATGAGGCTAGGAGAACCTCGGCCAGCCAATCATATTGAATCACCACCACCAAGTTCACCGTCCCCTCCTAGTAGGAAAAATGGGTTACCATCTCCACCTGTTAGAAGACGTAGATCACTGACACCTGCCAAAGAGCGAGGTTCTCTATCTCCAGCTGGATCTCTCTCACCTATTAGAGGTCGAGGTAGATCTCCTCCCTCTCGGCATCAGAAAGCTCGCTCTCCTATTCCGCGTAGATCACCTAAACCTGTCAACCGGCGAAGTCGAAGATCTCCATCTGCTTCGCATTCACCTGATGACAGCCGAAGGAAACGATCTCCATCTTGGAGCAGATCTTCGTCTAGGTCGCTCTCACCTCCTGTTCGACATAGATCTCCTCCACCAAGTGAAAGAAAACACCAGAGAGACAGAAGATCTCCGGGACATCCATCTGAAGAGCGAGATAGGTATGTTCTTCGTGACACCATTCACAAGTTTAATTGGGTAAATGTCTTAATGTAAATGTGCTATAAACTTTTCTGATATATAGTTGCTAACTCCTTGACCATCTGTCTGTAGAGAGAACAGGGATCAAAAATCCAAGCTGTCTAAGAAAACTTATGAGCAGTCACCTGATTCTAATAAGAGGAAACAATTACCGGAGATGATACAAGAAGTTGGGCGTGCTGAACATGCGAAGGAGCAAGAGAGAAAGAGGTGCATTTTGTTTCTCTTTCTTTTTCCATATGATAATCTTTTGACTTCATATTTTATGGTATGCTAAATGTTGGTCTATTCAACTTCTTAACAGTGAGAAGTTGTCAGAAAGACGTTCCGGACATAGAATGCATGGGTCACAGATGTCTCCAGTTTCACTTAAGGACTCCGGTAGAGTAGAAAATTCTGAAGGAAAGAGACAGCCTCGTTCAAATAAAGGGAAAGACAATGAGCAAGTTGAGAAAGAGGATAACAGCGACCTGGATGCGAACCTTTCTTCTGATTCTAAGGAAAGTAGCAGGCATCAAGCTAAGGATAACAAGAATAGAAAGACTAAAAGGTCCCAGAGGGAAGAAGCATCCTCAGATGGTAATGGCAGTTCTGACTCTGACCTAGAAGATAGGAAGGAAGCTAAAAGGAGGAGGAAGGAGGAAAAGAAAGCGAGAAAGGAGGAGAAGCAACGCAGGCGAGAGGAGAGACGTCGTAAAAGGGAAGAACGTCGTGGTGACAAGCTGAAACTTAAGAATCGAGAGCATTCTGATTCTTCAGAGGGCGAAGCTGAGACCCGTCCTAAGAGTAAAAAAGGGGAGGAGTCAGATCCAAAGAGGCTTGAGATTGAGTTGCGAAACAAAGCACTGGAGTCACTGAAAGCAAAGAAGGGCATCAGCCACTAAATCCTTATCCTGTTATTGAGTATCCAGCGTCATTTGAACATCTTTTTCTGAAGATACAATGCTCTGCTATGATTTATGTATCTTTTATGTGGTGCTTTATCTTACATGTTCTAAACTTTCTTATGTCGTCTGTTTGTTGGTGGCAGCAACTTGATGGCTGATATTACTCTGCTGCTATTCTTGAGTACAGACTTTATGCAGACATTGATGGCTGATCTTCGGGTAATAGTTTCTTGCATAGTCTTTATTATTGTTTGGTTTTGTGATCGTCTGCGGAATTCTTCTATAGCTTCGAGTTGGGGTTTGATAGTACAATGGTCATGCTCAACCATCTTCTGAGGTTGCTCTTTGTAGTTAATCTTGCATTAAAATGCCAAATGCAAATGCCATTTTATACTGAAACATGCTTGTCCTTTGGAATTTGTTTTTAGATGAGTATAGTGTCAACTACAGGATTTGGTTAAGAAAGTAGCTTATATTGCGGATTCTAGCGTTTGTGCCTGGACTCTGTCAGGTGAAGTACACAAATCTCTTTACTTGTGCGTTAGATTAGCAAAGGCCTGACCTTAAGTTCTTGCATCCACAATCAGATTCAATGAGGTTACTCTTCTGATTCGTCCTTGCTGCTTTTACTCATGCGAGTGGGGTTTACCATCTTCTGTGTTCTGCCTGTGATATCTCATCTGTTTCTTATGCAATCACTTTCTTCTTTCCTTTTTAATCACATAAATGATTTATTAGAAACAAGTATCTTTACTGAACGTACAATTATGAATTCACATCATGTTTATGCATCTTGGTCTAAATTTTTTATTCACACTAAACAAAATGCACGTTCAGACATCATCTTATGAGTCGCTCGCAATTTACGTCTTCTAGACTCCATAGAAGAGGGAGTCGTCCTGGGGGAGACTTTCTATACCCAAAGACTCTCCTCCCAATTCAGTGTTGAACTAAATTCATGGAATCAAATAAAACTGTGTATGATAATATGTTTTTTGTTTTCAACATTCCCTTTTTTTTTCGCAATTCAATTCTTCAACAAAAATCAATTGACAAAGTTGAAAACAAACAAACGCAAAATCTGTTAACCAAATAATTTGCCAAAACATTTTTTTTTGGGTAATGATAAATCTAAAAGAGATATTCCCTTTAAACAAAAGAATACTGGGAAATTTCGACCTTTTCTGGAAGATTTGGAGGCACCTTCTTTCTGGAATATTTCTCACAGCTTACCTACTGTGATTTTTATGTCAATTCTTTGTGGGTAAATCCAAAATCTTTCATAAATCAGTTTTTTTTTTTAAATCTATCATAAATCACATATTTCCTCTGTCTCAGTTCATAAGATGTTTTAATTAAAAGCACTTGATTAAGAAATCATAAATATGTTTATTTTATTAATAATTTTTTTCCTACATTTATTTAAAAACATAATTAACCAATAACAAAAACTACTTCAGAATATTAAAAGCCACAATATATAAAAATAATTGTAACATTCACATAGAAACTTGAAAAAAATATTCTTTTGAATTTTTTTACATATTGGGACAGAGGGAATATATGATAATACTAGAACTTTGAAATTTTTTGGTCTTTAGCAAAAACAAACAAGGCAAATTTGATATAATATGATTTACTATAAAATCAATATCTCAAACAGTTATGATCTATATCTAATTTTTTTTTTCAATTGATGTATATTGGAATATTTCTGATAAAAAATTAAGATATTGGTAGCATGAAAGTTATTTTGAATTAACTTCTTTAAAATATATATATAAATATGTCACTAGTAAGTGAAGATTAAAATGATATATTCCAAGATTTCTGGTAAAGTAATGTTTGGATAGTATAAATATAAGAAATATAAATAGTAATTTCAAAAAAAAATATATTAATAGTAAAATAAATAAAAAGTCAAAAGTTGTAACTCAGATTTTAGTGGACAAAAAAAATCTGAATATTTTTCTGCATTTGGTCAAAATTTTCTTTTTTTTCGGTTAAAAAGGATTGCATTTAGTCAATAAATTTTGTGCAAGAGATTTTCTTTCACTGAATTCATAAGAGAATTTAAGATATGCAAATATAGAAAGTAAATGTCAATAATTTTGGCAAAAAAATGTTAATAATTTTATGTAACTTAGAGATTTATCGCTATATATGTAAAGTCAATTAATAGTAATATTCAATAATTTTGATAAATTTAAGGTTTCTAAAGCCAAAAACCAAAGAGTTATATTATTATAGAATCTTTTTCTATTATATAAAAAAAAGAATATTTGTTTTGCTATATCCTTTTTTATATAAAAACTTACAATGACTGTTATCAAATATCGGTGACTTTTTGCTTTATTGTAATATTAACATTTTTGTTGTTTAACCAGAATGTTTTGGCTTCGGATATGTTTTAGTTTTTATTTTGATTATTTTTTCAGTTATTTATGATTATATTAACAGTAATAAGAATTTCTCCATCAAAACTCAAAAGGATCTCAATGGAATTATCACCACAAAAATTTAAGAAAGAAGAGAGAGAATGATAAAGGCAATTTTTTCAGAAATTAGAAGATATACTCTTTAGAGACCTATTTTGCAAATGATATATTATAATTGACTTCATCTTTTTTTTTTCTAAACTAAATAAATTATATAATAAAATTATACTAAAAATATTAATAATATAGGATGAGATATCCAAGAAAATATCTCATCTAATAGAGATGCTCTAACGAAAAATGAAGATTTATTTTATTCTTAGAAATTATGGTGTTGAAAAGAATTTTAGACTATATTTTGAGTCTACAAATATCTTTTTTTTTTTGTTTCTTTGAAAGAATATTAAATTTATTCAAATGAAAAACATCATTTGTACAGAAATAGCGAGAGTTTAATCAAAAAAGAAAATATACTGAAAAATTTATATAAAAACTAGATCAAAGCTATGAACTATGCCTCCATTATATCATCATAGTCTATTTTTTTCATTTTTTAAAGAGAGAAAATCTTTTTTCGCACACATCTATTGATGTTCTGAGTCTACAAATATTTTTATTATGATGTGACAATTAATATTAATTATAACATAAATATTCAACATAAAACTTAACTTTGCAATCGTTTTTTGTTGAAGAGATATGAATAAGTAGTTTGAAAAAATGCCACAGAATTTGGTTTGGTTTAACAAAACCAAATTTGAATTATTTGGGACTCAAATTTTATGAGTTTGTTGTGTTATGTTTAATTTTAATAATATTTTAAAATTTTTGTATTTACTTAATATGTTATTGACAAATAAATAAAAAAATAAGTTAAAATGATTCAGACTATTATCTATAATAAATATGTAGGAAGTATGGACACTGAACATGCATGTTTGTATTATTAAAATTAATATTTTTTGGGTTTGTATAGGTATAGAGAAGAAATTTCTTTTATATGTCTATTAGGTGTTAATCCATCCTACGGGCGGGTAAGTAGATAAATAAATAATAAAATTTTATTTATATTTAGTCTAAAACTATATTTAAATTTTTAATAAATATTCAAAAGTATTTAGTTTACTTTAATTGAAAGCAATACTAATTTTGAACTTTTATTTTTGTTATTCTTGTTATAAGTAATAGTATTTTTCTTACCATGGGATTTTTTATGAGTATGTAATTTTATTGTATTTGTTTTCTACCATTATTTTGGATATTAGTTATCTATTTCCCATATTTATTTTAATATCATGGACATTATATTGAAAATTTGTTTCTATTTTTTTGTTACTTTATTTTATTGTTTTGATTTTTTATTATATAAGATCCATATATTTTTATTTTCTATTTTGGTTTACTTATTTCATATATGTACTTGTTAATATTATTTCAAAGTTTATATTAAAAATATTATATTTAATAGATAATATTATATATCAGATGTATTTTTAACATAAATGTCTTTTTATATTCTATTTACATGCTATTTATAATAAAATGTTGAAGTGTCAAAATTTTAGAAATTTTAAGATGATGTGGGTGAAGGAGAAGAGAAAACATATAATTTTATATATATAAATTATAATATTTTATGTTCATATCAATATGGAGATCATGAATGTTTTACAGACTGTGTTAGAGAACATTACCGAAGTGGTGGCAAATGTCTTCTTCGTTCTCCTAAATATCCTCTGAAATGTTGTTGCCAATATATGGAATTTCTTCTTTAATGATTATTCTATTTATTCAGTATTATACTAAATGTATGTAATGATAAAAATATTATTTATTTGTGATAATATGTTATTTTTCTCTTATCTTTTTTTTTGTGAACCAATATTTTAATAAAATGAAAAGAATTGAAAGTAAATAAAAAAGAATTAGAAGAGTTGCCTGTTAGTATTCAATGAAGGTCTGAGAAAATTAAGATAAAATTGCTAAGATAAGGAAATGAGACTTGAGAGGGAAGTTGAGAGATAGAGACAAGCTTTTCAAGATTTATCTCAATCTTTTTAAGGCATTTCACTATCTCAGTCTATTTGTAGAATCTCTAAACACTGTTTTAATCTATTTCTATCAGGTAAAGAATATAATGAGAAACTGAAATATGGTTATTAATTATACTTTGCTAATTTGATATGTTGAGTTTCGGGTATATAATGTAGATAATGAGAATGGGAACCTTACATGATCAAGATGATATTAAAAGAGATTATGTTCATATCAGTTTTCATTATATATACTGTTAATAAATTTTGGTAAGTGTATGTAATTTCTTTCGTAGCTATTTACCAGATGTATTCATATTTAACAAATCTTGATTTGTGTGAAAGTATAAAAATAAAATTCTTTGTAAAACATATTTTTAATCAAAGAGAGAACAAATTTCCTCTATTTTATAAGCTCAGTAGTCTACTATGTATTCTAATAAATTTGGTTTTTTTGGGTCATCAATATAGTTCCTCTGGTTTGGAATAATTGTCATTTTATATATTTTTCTTTTTTTCAAATTAATTGATATTTCAAAATTTAATGCAAAATTTAATGATTTTTAATATTTTAACCATTTGTATTTTGCATACTATTATTTTATTGTTTGAATTATGTTTAAGTATATATATAATTGTGTTTTTCTTTTGAAAAACTAATAAATTAAATATTTCTAAATCTGTGTGCATCTTTTTAAAACAATAATTAATCAAAACCAGAGAGAGTATCTAGTTTTAAACAAAACCTTAGCTTGATTTAACTTATAGTATATGCATTTATAATTTATTTAATATTTTGATTGAAGTAAAAATATATCTCACAAACTAATATAATTTGTATGTCATTACTTTATCATAGTTTCGATAGATTCAAAATCTTTCACAAATCATTTTAAAAAAAACTGTCATAAATCACATAAATCTTTATATATTATTTGAGAATTAAATTTATATAATTGTTTGAATTTTTATTTTTATTTATGATTTATGCTACTTAATTAATATATCAAAAGTGTTTAATAACATATAAAATATGGGATAAAATTGACAGAAAATACTAATTTAACTCTAACATGCAACTTAACCAAATTACTGACTATAAAATCCATTATAAATTCATTTGATTTTTATATTTTGTATAATTATTTAATACCAAATATTATTAAAAACAAATTTTGAAACAATAAAAAACGAAAACAAATTATATATATTAGAATATTTTTTGAAAACTAAAAAATATCATCCTGTGTGGATTAACTATAACACAAATATTCAACATATATTAAAAGTAAACTTTTGAAAAATAAATATCACATATATGATTGGTTTGTTCTTTAAAAGAAATTAGTTATAATTTTATAATTAAATTACTTTGAATTATTGATATATTATGTTTAAGAAATTTCTTTAAGTCTCTCGACCGATGGAAATGCTATAAACTTGATCTCTATTTTGATTGTTTCTCAGTTAATCAAAATTCTTGGACGAAAACTTGAAAATTGAGATTCCAAATAAGTTAGAGAAAATGCTTCAAACCTTAATTCCATGGGTAAAATAATGAATGTGAAGTTGATATTGTTAGCTTTTACCTATTTTATTATAAATTTTACTATATTTTATAAATATTTTGCAACAATTTTATGCCAAAAAATACTCCATTTTCTAATAATATATAATATTTAAGGTTTATATACACTAGTTAAAAAATTATTTAATGTTCAAATATTATTTATTACTTATCTAACAATAATTCAACCAATAATAAAATTACATGTATAATTTCATTGATTTTAAAAATCTAATTAATGTTACATTGTATATTAAAAACATCAAATAATTATGTACATTTCTTTTTCTAAAATATCATCAGTTATTATGAAAGAAAGGGAGTATAATTTT
Organism: Sisymbrium altissimum; assembly: GCA_900406495.1. Lineage (NCBI taxonomy): Eukaryota > Viridiplantae > Streptophyta > Magnoliopsida > Brassicales > Brassicaceae > Sisymbrium > Sisymbrium altissimum. The sequence continues at coordinate 13,154 of OVBI01003135.1, forward strand.
TCATATTTGTTGGTGATGTAGAGCTATTTCAGATCAAAATAGCAAAAATGATATTAAGAGTAAAAAAGCATCAACTCATGATCCAGCCATATTCACAAGCACATATTTATATCAGAAGTTCAGCCTTGGATGAAGCCTTTCTAAAAAATTTCTTTAGATCATTTTGGTGGATGTGAAATTATTTGAGTTAGCTTTCATATGTAAGTGGAAACAAATGATTTGAGTGCCTGATTGGAGAAGATAAACCGGGTTTAGTCAAGACACATCAGTCTGGTCCTATAACTCTGTGTATATATGTTTGTCAATTGATCTTAAGAAATTAGGGCAATCCCCAATCAGAAGCTTGAATCAATACATAATGGCCATGTTAGACAATGAGTGCAATTTAAAATTAGAAGCTTGTACCAATTCTGACTAACATTTATCGAAAGGAAGAAACTAACAATGCATTTGAATAATAACATATTGTAACTTTTGTTAATAAAAATATTTTATTAGATTATAAATTAAAAGTCATATAGTTTAGAACAAATCTTGACACATTATATAATAGAACTCTCAAGCCTCAATGCTGCACCCTCGCCCAGAGTGATCTTTTATCTACACACATGCGAGATGGCTTAGTGTTGTTTTTGTTCTGTGTTTTTCTATCTACTTTTAAATATGTGCAGATGGTTCAAGCAAGACCGGCTTCACAATCGGCAAGCAGAAGGACTCGAACCGTGGCTCAGTCAGATCTACTGACTCCTCTTCTTGTGCACTCCTGCTCCCACCTCTTGACCATCCTACTTTGCTTTCTTTCTTCTTCTCGTTACTCTGCGAGAACAGTGACCAATATTAACGTTCGGTTGTTTTAAACGCTTAAATGATGCGCGTTTAGAGAACCATTTTAATACAAAAGGTTTGGTTAGAAAGATTACCGGAAAAAGATGATTGATGGGGAAATTTCTACGTCTGGAAGTGTCTGGTGTGATGGTTGAAAGAATCTGAACAACTTCTCTCATTGTTGGTCTAGCTTCTGGTTCCAAAAGCAAACACTCTTTAGCAAGATACGCCATTATCTGCATCTCTTCTTCAGCAAACTTCCCGTTAAGCCTCGGATCAGGCAGCTCTTCAATCACACGCTTACT
>OVBI01003136.1:0-14280 GCA_900406495.1 Sisymbrium altissimum
ATTGCCTTTTACTCGAAAAATCGTAACTTTCGTCGGTTTATCGGAGGAATTATTCAAAGGATGACACGATCAGCTGAACACGATGGAGAAATGCCAGTCAGCTCGGTATCACTAGCAGGTCTTGATACCGAGCTGGCTGTCTTATTTCGTCCAGNNGCATTTTAATCGTTAATTCCGGAAGTGTGGGTTTGGACCCCAACAGTATACCAATTGGTTTGGGTTCACAAATCCTTAGTTAGGGTTTCGGGTTTAGATTTTTTTTTTTTTTTGAAATATTGTACACCTATTGGTTTGGGTTCACTAATCTTTAGTTAGAATTTAGGGTTTAGATTTTTATTTTTTCTAAATAATATACACCAATTAGGTGGGGTTCACTAATCCTTACGTAGGGTTTAGATTTTTTTTAAAAAAAAAATACTGTACACCAATTGGTTTGGGTTCACAAATCCTTAGTTAGGGTTTTGTTTTTTTGAAATACAGTACACATATTGGTTTAGGTTCACTAATATTTAGTTAGTGTTTAGAGTTTAGATTTTTATTTTTTTTGAAATATTATACACCAATTAGTTTGGGTTCACTAATCCTTAATTAGAGTTTAGATTTTTATTTTCTCGAAATACTGTACACCAATTGGTTTTGGTTCACAAATTCTTAGTTAGGGTTTAAGGTTTCGTTTTTGTTTTTTCGAACTACTGTACACCAATTGGTTTGAGTTCCCTAATCCTTAGTTAGGGTTTAGATTTTAGTTTTTTTGAAATACTGTATACCAATTGTTTCGGGTTCACAAATTCTTGGTAGGGTTTAGGGTTGAGATTTTTGTTTTTTCGAAATATTTTACACCAATTGGTTTGGATTCATTAATCTTTAGTTAGAGTTTATATTTTGTTTTTTTTTAAAAATACAGTATGCCAATTGGTTTGGGTTCACAAATCCTTAGTTAGGGTTTAGGGTTTAGATTTTTGTTTTTCGAAATACTATACACCAATTGGTTTGGGTTCACTAATATTTAATTAGGGTTTAGGGTGTAAATTTTTGAGTCGTCGCTAAACATAATGAACGCCAGACGACTGAAGTAACAGACTCAATCATTTTACCAAAAAAAAAAAAAAAAGAAGAAGAAATCGATTGAAGTTCTTATCATGACAAATCTTCAAAGTATTGATCAAGGTTAGTATCACTTTCTTCTTTCCTAAGAAATTGTTTTGCATGGGTTGAATTAAATTCAAATCTAGATCCTGTAATTTATATATTACAGCAACACGTCCTACATGAAGAGCTCATTCGTTTGCAGAACTTGCTGACTAAACTTGCCAGATCATTTTCTATTATTTTCAACAAACAATTGCAATAAACGAGTCGACAGTTAGTTTGCAGAGCATGCGGACTGGTTTTTGCCATTATTCATTTCAAAAAATTTCACACCAATACTTGACAAATCCGTTTTGAGTATTTTTCACCAAAAAAATTAATTGTTTGACACAGAATAATTAAATGACAATAAATAAGGGAAAGTGTCTCTTTAGCTTCTTTTATAAAGCCTTAAGTTCAATATATGTACTTTTTCATATTCTTTATCTTCTTCCTTTTTTTTCTCCTAATTCTCCAATCTGATTCTCTTAACTCTAACGGGTACTAGTGTTGGTATCTATTGAAGAAGTAACAAAGTTTTCAAAGGTATTTTAACCTTCCTTACGAATTTCATTTCTTTCATTTTTGTTGGATTTGAAGTAATTGGTTCAAAAATGGGTAATAAATTTTTGTAACTTCATGTGGATAGCTTGGGGAGTTTAAGGTTCATAGTATTTTAACATTATGAATTTCTATGTTTTCGTATCTGTAGAATCTCACAAGATTGATTATAATGGGGATAATACGTAGGGACAGGATAAGTGATCTACCTGATGCAATGATCTTGAAGATATTGTCGTTACTTCCTACAGGATAAGTGATCTACCTTTTTTGTTTTTTTTTGGTAAAATGATTGAGTCTGTTACTTCAGTCGTCTGGCGTTCATTATGTTTAGCGACGACTCAAATGGTATGGTAAAAACAGTTTTTTTCATGAGCTTACAAAAATTATTGGGTTTTCATTGATCAGTCATAATTTGCATTAATCTATGCACCCCATATAATGTAGGATGAAGCTTTCGATGGAACAAAAATATATAGTCAGCTTCAACATTTGACACTATGTACTTGCAACTTCGGATGGTGCGACTTACTAATGCGTCTACTGAAAGCTTCCCCTAAAACAAGGTCTATTCTGCTGCAGCTGGTACATATACTCAAAACCCAAAGTGTTGCAAAAATCAAGTTTTTGTGTTTCATGTTCTAAGTTTGACTGTAATTCTTTCTCCTTTTTCAGGTTATGTGCCGTGCCAAAATAATTCAACCTTTTGACCCTGACCCGTGTAACCTACCATGTCGGGTTCCTGAATATCTATGATCTACACTTGAATATTTTGAATGGAGGCAATACGAGGGAACAGAAGATGAGATTCAAATCGCAAGATATATCTTGAGAAAATCTCCTCGGTTATATTTGGCAAGTGTCTACCCTAACTCAAAAAAACATGTGATTAATCGTAAGATACTGACGGAGTTGTCAAAATCATGCGATAACTCGTAAGATACAGAGTTGTCAATATCAATTTAAGAATATCTTAAATCTCTGCACTACGGAAAACAATCCATTACATTCCTAAGTTATTTGTTCTTAGTTGTACGAATGTTTGTTAGTTTGTTTGGAGTTCCTACTTTTGTTTTAAAAATAGGATTGAATTGAGATAAAATTCACGCATGCAAAATAACATACCCAAAACTACGTCCAATATTGAACATATTTCCACCTTACCAAAGGATTGAAAATCAAGGTTTTAACACCTCATACAAAATCACATCTTATATGAAAACACTGCTTTCATCACCTGTTTTTCCAGTATCACATTCCATTTAGTGAAAAGTAGTAGGAGTTCGGAATATTTATAGTGGCAAGCTGACTGAATCTGATCAGCTGTTATGTCTTTTTTATTTTCTATACTTATAAGTGTTTTACTCTTCTGAGTTTTTAAGTTTTACGTTTCAATCAATGATTACCCACAAAACACATAGAGGTCTACAATGTTATCCAAACAAAAACGAGGTTATAAAAACTAGACTGCCATCCTACAAAGGTTATTAAAACAACACAGCCACCATAATAGTCTTCACTATTATCCAAACAACATCGACGCAAGTTTGCACGTTGATCGATTATGTCCGGCTTTGTGGCATTTGCTGCAGATATAGCCTCTCTTGTTCTTTGGTTGTGGACTACTCTGGAAAATTCTCTTTTTAATTGCCGGTGATGGAGTTGTTGGTGCAAATTTATCAGTCAACTTTGTGGATGGTGTGCTCTGCGTATGTTTTCGTTTCTTACTCGATCATGGAGTGCTATGTAGATGATTTGGGGTCTTCCTTGATGGTGGATTGGTGGATAGAGTCCTCGGCCGAAGATTTATACTCTTCTTTGTTGATGGATACGTGGACGGAGTGGACGCATAACTCTGCGGAAGCTTCGTTTTCTTTTTTCTTGCAGCACTCAGACATAGATTACGACAACGTTCCATTTTCGCTGGAGGTAGATTACTCGGATTTGTTGTTTGGTTCTTCTTTTTCAATAGATTATGCTTGTAATGCTTGGCTTTTTCTACAGCAGATAGGTATCTCTTCATCTTCGGTCTACCACATTGAGTGGTAAGAGATGGTGGCACACAACCTTGTTCAAGTATTTCTGTTGGTGGAATCAAATCTTCGTCTATAGGGTTAATATTTTCTGAGTACGCTGCATACAAGTAGCCCTTTGTGAAGCGAGGATGCACCAGGGTTGCTTCATCTAAGTTTCCGACTTTTAACAGCTTTAATTGCGTGCTCGCACGGGATCTTATCTACATCAAATTGTCTACAAGTACAACTTTTCAGAAAAAAAAAAAATATGAATAAAATCTTCTCGAAACACAGCATATAAACATAACAAAGCTATCTCTTAAGTGAGGTAATCTAGCATAGCTACGACATACATTTTCAAGATCAACCATACAGTCAAAGTTTCCACCTGTGACATGGCTACGGTTTAAGTCAATATGCTGAACAGTTAATGTGTTCGTGTTCGCGTGTCTCACATGCAGCTTGAGTTCAACTTTGGGTGTTAGGTTTGTTTTCAATGAGGCAGCTTACTCTCGTCTTTCCGCAAACCATCTTGACAACATCTTTCTAATTGAATCCACAAAATACGCAATAGGAAACGATCTTTCTTCTTTCAGTGCGCCATTTATGGATTCTGAAAAGTTGCTCGTCATGATATCATATCTGTCCCCTGGAAAATGTGCAAGAGCCCACAACCGAAAATCTGCGCCTTCCAAATACTCGGCTAGTACACTGTCTTGCCCACGAATCACTTCAAAGAGCGTGTAAAAGTCCACTAGCCGATATACCTTAGCAGTCCTCCTCGCCAAACTAACCGTTGGAGTCTTTTTGAATCTTGTGGCAAAGTTGTTTCCAAGGTGATATAGACATACCCCCTATGAGCTGCACGAAAACCCTTCTCAACGGGATTGGCTATTGTTGGATGTCGGTCAGAAATAATAGCCAGATTTTTATCATCAACTACCACACCACGCAACTGAGTAAAAAACCACTCCCATGCAGCATCATCCTCTGTGTTTACAATCTCAAACGCTATAGGAAATATACTCCCATTTTCGTCTTGACCTGCAGCTACTAGCACAACACCTCTGAACTTACCATTTAGATGCGCTCAATCTACAACAACAACCCTCCTCAGGAACTCAAATCCTTTGATACACGCTCTAAAAGCAATGAACAAATATTTAAACATTCCTTCATCATCACAATCAAGCTTTGTAATTATACCTGGATTGGCCTTCTTTATTCTGTAAAGATACAAAGGCAGGTCCTCATAACCACTCAAATGAGTGCTTCTAACCAGCTTTCTTGCATATGCCAAGGCTTTATGAGCCTTCTTATATCCAACGTCAATCCCATATACTGCCTTCATACAGTCCATAATATGCTTAGGCCTGATTCCTCTGGAATTGCTACCACCACTAAATCCCTCAACATACATTTTGCCAATACATTCTACTTTAACCCGTCGATTACGAGAATACCGATACATAGCAGAGCATGTATGAACATCTATATATTTATAAATGAGGAATTCTGGACATGAATATTTCGTAGTTGAAGCACGAATCCTCCAAGAACAGCCAGGGACGAAACATTTTGCAATAAATAATATTTTCCTAGACTTCTTGATGTTGAAATCAAACATTTGGATCACTGAAAGCTTGCATAATTTCCTAATTAATTTCTTCTTATTATTGAATATATCGCCTTCCTTAATAGAAACAGCCTCCGCCATCTGTGATGGCTTCATAGTCTCGTAGTTAAGATTACCAAAACGATCAGAATCCACAGCACCATTCTCTTCTTTGTCAACGCACTTCCTATGAAAGGTTCTACATTCATCATTTTCCCTCTCATTATGACCATGCTTTCCTCTCACTGACACACAAAGACGGATGACCTCTCTTTTGTAAAATGTGATAGCGTTTCCAAGTTCTCTATCGTTACTCACGGACATTGGAGGTGTGTTGCTAGGCATTTTCTCCAATATATGTTTAGGCAGCAGATAAGAAACTCATAATACTTTATATGTTCTTCGATCAAAAACAACTTCCCTCTTTCACTTGCATTAACGAGGAAATCCCAGCCCATGTTAGTGTTCCTCCAGTGTCCAAAAACAGAAATCAAGTGCAACATAATCTGCGGATCAAAGATCAAACAAGTGTTTCTCATAACTTGGTCATATATTCGTCGTATCTCATTATCCAAAATGGTCAACGATTAGCAGTCTCTGGCACAAGCTTTGATCGTATAAACACTCCATATCTAACCATGGGTTCGTCAAGTGTTGATTTCAAACAAATTTGTCGTAAGAAATCATTATTCATTCTGATCTGGGCACGAAAGTTTACCTCTTCTTGAGCTTCTTCATCCAATAAACTCGCTTTTACCTGACCGGCATTTGCAGATAAAGTTTGATGGCGGATCGGGGTTCTACTTTCACGAAGAATGTATCATCTATTTATTTATTTATTTTTCCTTACAATTGGGAAAGTATTTCCCACACTCAATATTATTGAGTTGATATTTGGGAAAATTAAATCAAAATGGCAGTCCTGTTATTATATTGAAAAATGTTAGATAAACTGTAATTTCCCAACCTCATTGAGTCATTTTTCACATTTTCTTTTCGAAGGGTTCTCTTTTGGGATGAATATCTCAAAAGGGGTCATTTTAGGGATTGCCCTCAGAAAATTATTAAAATAACATAAAATCATCGAACTGAAATAGTGTGTTTTGAATAGCCTGTGACCTTGCTCTGGGTAATGGAACGTACGAAGGGCCGCAGATGAATGAAGTAACATTTGCTACAGATTCTTCGGATTTTGTGCAAATACTATCCAATCCCGCATAGTGGCCTACTTTTTCAACGTACATAGAGGAATTTCTCATAAGGAATGAGTTTTTTATACCATTTTCCATCAAGCTTATTCCACATGCACAAAATTCAAAAACAGACAAATTGACGCGAAGTGCACTTTATGAAGTTATGTATTCGTGTATTTGTTGGCAAAAAAAAAACGAATTCTGGTATGGTAGTTCTTTTAACGTAAGGGTTATATTGCGGATTAGCTCTAGACATTCGAGTATTCAGTTTGGTTCTTGGTAGGAAGTAGGAACCAGTCGGTTCTGGGTATTTCGGTTTTTAAAGTTTTGGATCCAATGGGTATTTAAAATTTTTTGAATCGGTTCCAGATTGATTCGGGTACAAAGGATGAGGAACCGTAATATATACAAAAATTTTTGGTTCTTAAACGGTTTCGGGTTTTTAATATCCAAAATAGTAATATTATACCAGAAATACCCATGGTCTCGAACCCCCAGTTCTTCATCAGAATCCATTTTCAATGTTGGATCCACGAAGCAACATCAAGCTCGATCAAGTCGTCTCAATTATTTCTTCTTCATGTCGTCAATGTTGTCTTCAAAGGAGCTTCTAGTCCTCTCAGACGGAAGTTTAAATTCCACCAGATTTGAGTCCCTGACGACCACCCTTGGAGCCCATCTCCTGACCACCACCGCATGCTTTAACGCAATTTTCTCTTATTTGAAAAGCGGCTCACCGAACTACTCCACTGTCTCCGCGACAGCCATGGTTATCTTGTACCCATCTCAGATTCAAAAGACCTCTTTGACAGATCCTCTTCAGTCTCCACTACATCTATCGAAAGCGTCTTCTCCACCATTGCACAACTTGTATGTAGTACCGCAGATGCTTGTCAACACCTCTTGCCATATCTTAGCCGTGTTCATTAAGTTCTCCGACGAACAACTCTCAACCGGTGATCTCTCCTCTCCACATACTCACTATCTAAGTTGGACTTGGACCATATTTTGTTCATTGGGCTTTGGCCCATTATCTAACCCAGACCTTATGTCACATGTTATCATCCTTTTTCAAACAGTGACTACTCAAAGTAAAACGCACTACTCGTTCCATCAACTACTTAGCAGTCAACAGACCCTGGTTTGAAGTTTTCCGGGAGTTAGAGGTAGCCAACAGCGGAAACAATCCTCCTTTGGTCATTTTCGACCATCATTGACGGTGCTTCATGTCCATCTTCGAGTCCATTCATTTGGATGTATTAACGTCGACTCATGTATCGACTATTCAATGCTCTCTCGAGCAAATGCTTTCAGATTACAGGTGAAGTTTCTCTATAGGTTCTTCACGCTGCTGAGCAAGTCTTGCCCTTTAATGCTTATATCATTTATCTTCTTGTACTGCTCTTGTTTATTTGCTTTGCCGTTGAGGTTATCTCTGGTTGTATCCACTGTAGCCATTTAGGCTTTAAATTTGAATACAATCTATTGTCCAAACAAAAAAATACCCGAAATACCCGAAAAATGTTTTGTTCTTAAAAAAGTTTGGGTATTTATCCTCGAAATAACAATATTTTACCCGAATTTTTAAAAAGTAGCCGAAATATTTCGGGTATTTGTACTCGAAATAAAATTAAATATACCCGAATCATAAAATATCAATAGGTAAATATATATATTTTGGGTATTTGGTTCCTCATTTCGGTTCTGGGCAGGAACCGAAACCGAACCGATATCCATGGATCCTCAACTTAGGATCCAATGGATACTTTCGGTTGGATATGGAACCAAACCGAATCGTTTTTTTTTCAGGTTGGTTCTGGTTTGGATAGGCCTGGGAAATAAAACCGAAACCAAAAACCCGAACCACAAAAGCCAGGTTCAGATCCGATCCAATTCTAGTAAAAATACCCGATGGTTTCTCAATATTGACACCCGTAGGTATTGGGTAATACCCGAACCGAGGATGCATTTTCATATCTAGCAAGGATTTCCTTTAGCTTTCCACTGTTTTTTGTTGAAGCTTTGTAGAAGAACATTGTGTCCTCCGAAAATAAGAGATGGTTTACGCGTGGGCAGCTTTTTGCTACTCAGATACCAACTAGGGACCCATCATCTTGTGATCTGCACATAAATCCGAGAGCACTTCACTACATAGGATGAATATGTAGGGTGAATGGGGATCTCCTTGACGGATTTGCCTGCTCGGTATGACCTTACCTCTAAGTGAGCCGTTTATGAGGAAGGAATACATCATAGTTGTTATACATTTCATGATTAGCGGATCCAATGAGCATGAAAGCCAAGTCATTGAAGAATAAGGTAAATGAAATCTCACTCTAATCTATCATAAGCTTTGCTCATGTCTATTTCGACTGAAACCGATAGAAAACGGTTAACTTCTTGATAGTTTAAATTTCCTGCTTAATTTAAAATTTTATTTTTATATATTTATTGTGGAACTGAGCAAGCAGAATAATTAGAAGATAAATATTGTGTTATTGAAGACGAAAGTGACAACATTATTGTCATCATGACAAGTGTTTTAATTACATACCAGGGTACAATTCGTTTGGCGGCATCTTATGTAACTAAGTTTTATCTGAATCCTGATTTTGATCATGTTATTATCTTTCAGCAAATGTAATATAATAGTTTCCTATTATTATTTAAAAGATTTAGTAAAACTTAATTACTTAAATTCAAATTAATATAAAATTTTGTTTAACATTAAATATGTCTTTATTTAATACTGAGTCGCATCTATATTCTTCCTCGCATCTATATTTATATAACATAAAATAAGTAGCACTTACTTGTTTAATATATTTATTTCCATCTATAAATCTTATTTTTTCTATTTTTACTTCTAATTCGAATAATTTTAATATTTTTAGAAAAAGATATCATTATAGAAATAATGAATCCCGCTAATTACTACAAAATTATGAAAAGTAGCAATAAAATCATTAAAGATTTGGAAATATGCCGTAAAAGTAATAATTTAAATATATATAGAAATAAATAAATAAATAAATAAAAGAAATAAAAATTTTAATCTTTAAAAATCTTAATCCTTAAAAGGAAAGGAATATCTATTTTTTCCTTATAAATATAAAATTTTTAAAATCAATTTTCTATTTTAAAAAAGCACCAAACCAAAGGGAATACAAATATTATTTTAAGGAAATTAGAATACATATTTTAAGAGAATATAGTTTGATAGAAAAATTCAGGAAATTTTATTTTTTATGTAAACATTTTTTTATTGTAAAATATAGATATCTAACTTTTTCAGAGAATTTATTAAAAATTTTATTTATTCATAAATTATATTATGGTATAATAATATTTAAATCAAACTTAAAACTTTTTTTTTTCATTTAGAGACTTTTTTTTCAGAATATTTAATATTTTATATGTTTCTCGAATTTATTAACTACGGATTATAAAAAAAAATCATTTTTAATAATTTAATATTAATTTCTAAGTTTTATCTATCTTTCAGGCGAATCCTTATCTAGTTAAACATACTGGTTAATGTATGGGTCAGTATTATTGCGTTTCAGTCATGTATCATTTCAATGTACTGTGTTTTAGCTTTTAATCAAATGGCGATACAAAAAAAAACTAAACGTACCTAACTAATAATAATGTACGTAATATATAAAATTAAATAATTAAAATTCATATATTAAAATAAGATGGTGCTCAAATGTGGATCCATATCTAGTATAAATTTAAATAATGTTAGAAATAGTGGGATAAATTTATGTGAAATAGAAAATTTTCAAATACAAAAAGAATATTACGAAGAAAAATATACATATTAAATGATTTTATCATTTTAACATCATCGTAAATTAAAGAGGAAGACAAAGCGATGAGTGAGAAAGAGAGTGACATAGACATGATTTGCCTTAAGTCGTATAGATATTTAAATGCTTTCTTTAATTTTCCGATGAATGACGATTGGAATTTCTCAAGTTGCATTGTATAAATCCCTAATTTCATCTTCCTCCTTGCAGACTCCTCCCAATTAATTTTTTTTTGTTATGGATAATTCCTCACTGTAGCTTAACTGTGTGTTCGTGGAGACCAACTTTGAAACTCGTCTTGTCGTTCTCCTTAACAAGGAAAACGTCTCTGTTTTCAAATGTGAAACGTATTTCTTAACTAAAACTATTATGTTGGTAATGTTGTTCGTTTGCTAATTTTTGTTCGTTTGTTTATTTACATAAAAAATATGCAATGAACATTCTCAATGTTTTCCAGAAATTGGAGATATTACGATATCTGTGATGAAAGTAGTGTTTTTGCTGACTTCGTTCATCCATGTTTCTGTTTTAACAACAACAACCTAAGGATCCGTGGTTTTTGTTTTATAGGTTCAATGGAATGGTCACTTTTATCACTTTCCTGATTCGATGAATGTGAGGAAAGCCCTTTATAACAACATTAACGAGGGCTGGTTTTTATATGTGGATGCTGCTGTAAGAGATGTCGACAAATGTCAGCTTTTGACTCTGCTGGTGCAAACCTAAACCCTGATGAGCTGTTTGAGAGAAAGAAAAAGTTTACTAATGATCTCACTCTTGAGAAAGATGCTATGAAAGCAGAAGGAAATGTGGAGAAAAAATCAGGGAAGAGAAAGATAAAGAGTTCGGATGCAAAGAAAAATAGTCGAAAAAAACTCTCTGAGAATCTGAAGTTATGTGTAAAAGTTTATGTTAAAGTTGGGTCTGAGTCTTGCGAAACAACAAAAGGTAACTTCTTATATTTATTATGGAATATGTAAAAATAACTGTATTCATTCTTATTATTATATAATATTGCGGAATATCAGTGTATTTATATTTGATTTAAATATTTGATATATATAGATATTGGAAGCAGTGAGAACGATATTATTAACATAGGAGAGTATCAACACATCTGTTCAAACCCTGATGAGTTGCTTGAGAAAAGGACAGTGATTGCCAGTGATCCTAATCTTGAAGAAATTTTGAAAACAGAAGAAGCTGAAGAGACAACAAATAAGCGGCGTGTGAAATTGGATGCAAAGAAACGTAATAAAAAAAAGTACGATGAGAGTTCCAAGTTATGTGAAAATGTAAAGGTTGAAGTTGCTACTGAATCTTGTGCAATCGAGAAAGGTAACCTCTTCTTTAATTTTATTTATTTTACATCAAGTAACCTCTGTTCTATTTATTATGATCAAGATCTACTAGTTACTGTAACTAATAGAACTTCTAGTTACTAATATGTTTTTTTTTATATAAACATTGAAAACATTCACAAACACACTATTTGCATTGGAAAATATCAAAAACCTTCGGATGTGGAGATGCAAGACAATGAAGAATTTGTCAAATGAGTTTACCATGTAGCTCTTTCTCGGTGCTTTTGATTAATAAAGGTTTCTATTTCGCCCTATGGATTATGATTTGTTGTTGGATTTTGAGAACTTTCATTTATGTTATGGAACTTTTTTTATTGAACTTTTATGGACCTTGCTTTTGATTAATATTACTTTCTGTTTAACTCTGTGAATTATGATTTTTTGTTGGGCTTTGCAAACTTTCGATACAATGATGGGACACCTAGATTGAGCTTTGAACACTTTGTTTCACTTCTCTGATTTGTTTGTACGTGTTTTTTTAAAGATATTTGTAATCTTTTAAGGCTATACTGAATTAGTATCTTTAAACTATCTCTGGTGAGTAGTGACATTGTTCTTGCAACTGCAAAGTCCATGAGCTTCCATGTTGTTGGCTTTAGAAGCTGGTCTTACAAATTATGTCGCTGGTAACTAATTAAGCTTGATAATACTCTCCTTCTATTTTTTTTTTTTTTGTTCCAAGTTACAGGTTTGTGTTCATAGAATTAGGTTTAGCCTCTTTTTCTTAATTTATTCTCATTGACTTCAGTACATCTCATGACATTACAGGGGGTTTATTGGATCAAGAATTTGAGGGGATTTAGATTTATACAAATCCAAAAAAACTTTTTAAAAATTTGGGATTTAAGCAAATTCTATTAGGTGATCTGGGGATTTGGATTTAAGATTTAAACAAATTCTTGTTACAAAAATTAGATAATTTGAAGGGATTTTAAGAGATCTGAAAAACCAAAAAAAAAAAAAAACAGGAATGTCTCTTATGATTTTAAGTGATGAAGCTGCGTTTGACGTTGCAGCACGAGAGCTTGGGTTTGAGTTCTTTTCCCGTTCTTTAACTGGACACAAAACGAGATCAATTCTAGGCAAAAACCAATATGCAGATGCATGTAAACCAATATGCAGTTCATTTTTTTAAAACTGCATTGCATTTTGTTAAGTATTATATGTTTAAACTTGCACACACATTGATGCAACATCGCTAATCTTTGTCTGATGTTTATGATTTCTCAATCCTTGTCTGAATTTGCAATTTCTGGAGTTTTGGTGAGATGCTTTCGTCTTTTTTAATCCCATTCTTTTTGTAGCAGAATACATCTCTCTGGATTATAAAGTAGTGGATGATCAAAATCTATAAATGCATATAAGGAGAGAAAACAGCATGTTTTGGTTCACAAACTCTGTTCGCAAAGTTGTGCGCTTGAATCTGTATTGTTGTATTATTCTGTATATTTCTTCTCTGCCTTGAAACCCATCTCATATCTTCTTCTTCTTCTCATTCTTCAGCCTTTTTCTTCTGTTTATTTAATCTCTTTGATAATGGATCCCAACGTTTCTAAGTTTTCCATTGTGAACAATACAGGATCGCTAAACGGTTCTTATTTAACCCTGAAAGCTTTCTGAAGTCTTTGTGCCTTAGCTCCCTTATCTTTTTCTCTCTCGTTTTTCTTCTCACGATTTAACACTTTCTCTTTGTTCTTCAATTCATCTTAAAAGGAGCAGACGACAACTCACCAGAGGAACATAGCTTCCAGAGACGAAACCAGGAAACTGTAGAATGATCAAATCCTCTTCCTTGCAATCGTCAAGCCAATTCCCTTTCTGCTTTACATGTAGATAGCAACTTATGTGAATCATGAAACACGACCCGAAGTTCAGACACCAATATGTATGAACTGTTTCAGTTGACAAAGAAAACACAAAGAGATGAAACTTCCACTCATTAATCGTAATTAAATCGATAAGGATTGAGCAACTGAATGAATCCTTGCTAACTCAAATCTGAACTTAATTGTATATGGAACTTGAGATGTTTATCAATTCTTGCTAACTCACTAATCGAATATCATACCTGAATCCAATCGAGTTTATAATCGCTGAACTCATCGGTCTCTTGCATCTTCAAATCCTCAAGCATGAAATCATAAGGGGATTGATTTCATTGACAGCCACTAGAGACAAAGTTCCTGATCCATCACTTCAAGTTGTCTGATTCTTCTCATGCAATCCACTTTTACTCGTTGATTCTCGAATTGAGTCTCCGTTTACAGTAACTACGATGACAAAGAGATGGAAGATGCTGAGGAAGAAGAAGAAGAAGAAGTAAAAGAAGAAAAAGAACAGAGAAACCAGGATGAGGTCGAGGAAGATGTCGAACGAATAAGAGGAGATTTGTATAAGTTGACGAGCAAACGAACCAATTGTTTATACTACTCACTAATTGTTTCTTCTTAACTTAAAGCGTATAATAACCCATTAACATTAATACTGGGCTTTAGGTAACACATAAGCCCAAAACATTCTTTGTCTATCTTGTGACTGCTGTCACGATCTTTTGCCCTAGTCGTCTTCTTCTTCTTCCTTGGTACGTAT
>OVBI01003137.1:0-14276 GCA_900406495.1 Sisymbrium altissimum
ATACATATTCCACGATTGATTTGAGTGTATATTTTCTAAGTTTATATAATAAATTGTATATTTCACAAACATGAGCCATAAACCAACGGACATGTGGGACAGATGCAGAAACAACAACATTAACCAAAAAACAGTAGAAATTATGGTTTTCAAATGGATTGAAATATGTAAAAAAAAGAATATAGTAGATATATTTTGATTCTCATATCTTCACTTTTAACATCTTAAATTTTAAATCAACTTTATTAATAAAATTAATACTTTTCATTAAAAAATAGAATATAATTTTATAGAGAATATCTCTAAATCAACAGTTCTTATAAATTTATAAAACATGTTTACACCACAAGAGAAAACATTTAAATAGTTAAAAACATTGAAAACAACCCCAGCGCATATGCGAGGGTGCCATCCCTAGTTTAAGAAAATTAAATGTGCCGTTGAAAAGTTTAAAGACGCGTACTATATATACCAAATTAAAGATTACAAAAGGGAGAGGGATAACACATTAGGCCATGGTATATTTATGCATCACTAATTGTAAGACTATCATTTTGATGGTATTCAATAAGATTAAGAAGTATACTTAATGGCTAAATTAAACAAACTTCCAAAATTGTTTGTTCTCTTTTTTATTGTGTTTTGTCATTTTCTAACTTCTTCTTTTTCTCTTTTTTTTCTGTTTTTATATTTATTTTATTTAGTTAACTACATATGTAGGTTTACATTTGAGTGTCATTTGAAAGAGATATCAATTATGGATCCCTTCTTCGAAAACTATTAGTACATTCGTTCGTTACTAAAACCTCTATGCAACATTCGTTATAGTTTACCAGTGGCAGTGATTCTGTATCTTCTTTGAGAATTGTATTGATGATGATGTCATTATCATGTCCTAGAAGTAGAGTTCGGTTGCGGGTCAAATCCACACCGTGGCAGGTTGAAAAAATTATTAACCCGCAAAATCCGCAAAGTAAAAATGTTACGTCCGCATCCTCCCCACTTAAATTTGCGGATTACCCACGGGATCCCTAACACCCACAAATATTTAAAATTAACTAAAAATAATGTTTTGTTTTATTTTATTTTTAATTTCAATTTTGTTTTTAATAATATAAAATAAATCTTATAAAAAATAAATGAACATTTTTAGAAATTAAAATTAAATTTATTTGTTAATATATACATTTTATAATATATTTAATAAACAAGAGAATCTGCGAACCCGCAAAAAAGTTTATACTGACCCGTATCCGCCCCGCATTAAATATATATAACCCACACCCGCCCTGCTCCCGCTTACATTTGAATTTTTTTTTTACCCGCACCAGCTTCACAACGGGTTCAACGAGGCCTATCCCGCAGGTAATGAATCAAATTCCCAGCACGACCTAAAAGATATGGGTTCGTCGTGATTAAATGGAAATAGTGTGCATAAAATTTCATATAATGTTATGTACTTTGGACAGTTTTCTTTATACTTTTTATTTTTTGCATTGGTTGTAATAACATTTCAGACCATTTTATTAAATTTAGTATGAATAACATTTGTTTTTTTAAATAAAGTAAACTTATTTTTCTAGTAATTATATCATTCATCATGGCCCGCTTCACTTTTGTCCTGGGTTGTTGAAATTTTTTAAAAAGTCAAATGAAAAAAATACAAACCAACTCCTACTACACCAGATTAAGTCTAAGCTGTCATATTCTAAATTGAGAAGATAGTGAATAACCACATAGGGCCAACAACCTCTATCGAAGCTTAACAAGGGTTCGTGTATCATACTTATAGACTAGTGGCTCGAGACAAATTGAACATCCCGAAACAATTTTATCATTAACAGTTCTCTCTAAACCCATTACCAGAATGTAAACTGAGCAAAACAAAACCTAAATCCCAAAAGCAAAATGCAAAACAACAAAATGAAATCTATGTTTTCGATTTATATTACTCTATTAAAAAAAATTAAGAGAAATTACTCTCTGAAAATCAAAACTACTCCAATGTCCCCAACTAAGATTTAAATTAGACAGGACTGGATTCGGTCGACATTAACCACTACACATGATTTTACTTTTTTATTAAACACTATTTTGTACATTTGATTTTTTTCACAATTTTGTTTCCTATTAATGTTTATTTGTAAGAAAGTTCATTAGCTAAATTATTGAGAAAACAAGCAATGTATTAATTATTCTACTTTGAATCTCACCAAAATAAGTAAGTTTGTTATAATTTTAGTAGGTAATGAATATTTTAAATATTTTGCGCCAATTATGATCCAATATTGCACACAACTATTTTTTTTAAATATGGAAATATATTATTAAATGTCAAATGAAGTATTTCGAACTAAAAAAATTATTTCGAACTAATTTTTTGGAATATCAATAGTCGCTAGGCGGTCGGTGAAAGTGGAACTGACGATTAAGAAAAAAAATTAGAGTAATCTGCAATTACTCGGCAACTTGTTTCTTAAAGTGAGTAGCACATGTTCAGCACATGCTTATCCATAAAACATGTAACATCGTGGAATTTTTTGTTGAGAAGATAGTGAATAACCACAAAGGGTTAACAACATTTATCCAAAACAATAATCTTATTATATAATAAAAATATCTCTTTCAAAATACATTGTGATGCCACCTGTCATATTCTAAATTTATCCTTTAAAAAATTGCTTATCCGTTTATTATGGTAACTATATAATTCTAATATTCGGCTTCTTCTATTATAAGTGTCATTTTTTCAAAATTATATACATAGATACAAAATCAAAAAAGAGTATCACAAAGTATGAAAGAAATATAGGAAATTATTACAGGATTTAATGGGAATTAAAAAAGAACATAAATTTTCAAAATTCACGGACATAAATGGGATATATCGGGATGAAATAGGAGGGGAGTAAGATTTTAACTTTAACAACATGTCTCAAAATAGGTAACAATAAGAACAATATTTTTTTCAGTTGCGAATATGAATTTAAAATGATTTTATAGTACATGTTGAAGTTATGAAAAAAATATAAAATTAACAATATTTTATAAAAGTGATAAAAAGAACAGAAAACCATAATTAAAGTAAATTATATTTATATATCAAACTAGATGGTTTACTTATATGAAAATACAGTAAAGATCAAAACGGAACTTGAATTATGCCAAACCCTATAAAAACTAAAACATAATGACAATATTAATACACAAAACAACAATTACATATAAAGAAATAAATTAACAAAAAAGTAAAAATAATAATCCCAATAAAGCGCGGAAATCCCCTAACTAAAATTGTTTCTAAGATATTTCAAATTAATAACCAAAAAATTCAAAGGACTTTCAAGTTTTCTTAAATCATTAAAGCTCAAGATAACAAAAGTAAAAGTTCATTTTCTCAAAGTTTTTTGGAAATGATGCAGACTGGCCAAAGATGCTTGATACAGTCCTTAGCCTTAGTACCATTTACGCCTCAGTCATTTCTGCCACTTACACCGCCAATACTATTACCACTTTCTTCAGCACTGCTAACACTGTTACTGCTTTCTTCACCACCACTGATGTCATTACCACTTCCTCTGTCACCATTGCCACCTCCACTTCCACTGCCACCACCATGCATCATGTGTTGTAAGACAGGTCCTTCCATGATGTTTAAAGCAGAAATATGTGCTAGGTATCCCTCCATTTTGATGAGTCGTTAGCCAGGGATAAGCTTTCAGCACGGTGTGGGATAGATTTTAGCCGAGAAGCTAATAGCTCCGGCTGGCCGTTTGGATGGGTCGTAGGGTCGCACTGAGGTTGCGGATTAGCTCTAGGTATTTCAGTTTCTAAGTGTCTAGATATGACGCACTAGAACCACTTTAGAGGATTTTGCTGGATGAAATAACCTTTCAAGCAACAAGGAAGAACACGAAGAACAAAGAGAAAGATCTCAAGGATTTTATTAAAAAGATAGTCTGATTTTTATTAAGTGAAATGGTCAAATACATATAAAAAAAACTATTCGAAAATGAAAAAGAAAAATAATAAAGTCTTTACGGCAAACAAGAGCCCTGCAGAAGAGAAAGGCTGGAAAATTTTAAAATGATTCAAATATTGAATTTCACGCGGTCTTGGCAAATTTACTCTTCGGCTACTCGTCCAGGTTCATAATCGATGTTTTGGCTCGTTCAGTCCAGGACGTGGATGCTGCAAAAGTACGGAGTCTTGGTCAAGTCTTGATCCTGTCGAGCCATTTGGGAAGTCTCACGTTCGATCATCTCCATAAGTCTTATTAAGCGTGTCTTGAAGTTTTGCTCGATGGAAAAGTTGATCGGGTCATGTAACTTGTCTTCATTCCAAGTTGGCTCGGCTATCGGGCGTTGTATAGGGCAAAAATCAAATGCTCTCGATGTTCGGGAGTTTTGTGATGCAATCATGGATGCAGAAACCAAAGCTGGAACCGGAGGTTATGATGCACTGGAGGGACAAGAATCCTTGGAGGAAAATCTACCCGAGCCATTGGTGAATGGAGATCATTTTCACCGAGCTAAGGCACCTTTTGAGTTGTTCTCTCGAGACAGAACACCCGCGTCTCGTTCTAGATTTGGAGATGGTTTGGAAGAGCTGATTTATGATCGTACCGATGCCTGTACCGGTCGTAGCCGCGTCTCGATGCAAACCGAAAATGAAGGATCCTTTATTAACCGAGCTATTGATCGCTCTGCTGACCGGACCCAAGTTATTTACCGTCCAACTTTTGATAATAAAGCTTCGTCTGGAGACACATTGCCCATGACTCAGGCTGGATTTGAAGATTGACAAGACACTCGAGCCCAACACCGTACCGGACAATCAAGCTAACGCGGAGATGATGCATTCGACCTATCGGCATGGCCAATGACCCGATCGCGGGGAAAGACACTCTAGCATGACGTCCTGATGTTTCTCGATCACGGAGCTTCCGACTGTCCCAACACGTCTCGAGCTGATACACCCGCGTCTTGATGCGAAGTCCCTGCGTCTCGATACCTCATGTCCGCGTCTCAAAGCGAGGAACCCGCGTCTCGATACATTTTCCCCGTGTCCCGATTACTCACAGTTCTGCACGCGACTGCATGATATTTTCACCGGGCAAGAATTCGACCGACCAAAATGCTGAGCTTCATTAAACCGTCAGTCCATTTTTATGTCAATCCATTTTCATGACATTTTTATGCTTTGTCTTTTCAGCTTCTTTGGTGTTGGAAATACCCTTGTTTGCCAAGCTATTTAAGGTTTTCTTTTGTAAAAAGCTAGGCACCTCTTTTATCATTTTTCATCTAAGTATAGAAAAACTCTCATGAGTATTTTCTCTCTTCTGTTCTTCGTTGAGCATTGTTGTTGTCTGGTGTGTCATATCCAAACAACTTCCCTTGTTAGTGACTTGGTGCGTCATATCCAAGGCTGACAAAGGCGTGGTATATCAGAAGATCACCATCACTTCTGACGGTCGACCTCGATCCATTCAGTTCCGGCTTGATCAACATCAGATCGGTTCATATCCCAACCTCAGTACCAATAATTCAAGTGTTCTTTCTTGGGATATTGTATCAAAATGGTATCAGAGCACACTTGAAGGGGTATTTCTTTCTTTTCATTTCCACAAAAAAAAATCTGAAACACTTCTTTTCTTTCTATCTAGGATCCGGGCCATTTATCTACTTCACCATTTAGTTTTCATTTCTGTTCTTGCATATATATATATATATATATATATATATACAACAAAAATGAAATTCGAAAAGTCAAAAAAGAAAAGAAATGATATGAATAATTTTATTTCTTGGTGAAGCGGTGGAAGAGAAATCCTGCTGGCTGAGGAGAAATCCAGTCTGATATTTGGTTAATTCGGATTCCAAAAAAAAATTCTCTTCTTCTTTCTATCTTTTTCTTTGGGGGGGAAAGTTTGTTTAGATCCATTTGATTTGACTAAGTGCTTACGTAGAACCTTAGAGAGGGAACCTTGAGAGAGTTATTTTTGTGTGATCACCTAAAAATCAGTGAGTTGTGTGGGTGAGGAGTAAACACAAAGAGAGTGAGTGTTATTTCTTATAATCCGTTTGTTAAGTAATTTCAGGATCCATGGAGACTTATGAGGAGGAACCACCCGAACATTCAAACGCTGGTTTGTCAAATGTTCAAATGAGATCTTTAAATGATACCATGACCCGTTTGATGACTGCAGGATTGGAACAGCTTCATGTTAGATTGGATGAGATTCAGGCTTCATCTCAACCGACTCAAATTAACCAAAGCAACCCGCGGACCAAAAGGACCCAGCCTAGGAGGGCCACACGACGAGAGGACGAAGAGATTGAGGATGAGTTCTCAAATGAAATCCGATCCATTGCCCATGGCCGACGAGGTAATATGTACCGAGAGCAAGGTAATGATAACCCTTTTGCTAGGAGAGCTGAACAAGTTGATGATGGTATTGGTAGTCTTAAGCTTAAAATCCCAACTTTTTGTGGCAAAAAATGATCCTGATGCTTATCTTGAATGGGAAAGAAAACTTGTGGGAACCGGAATTCACCTCAATGTATTTTCGTAAAGTTAATGTGAGGATCCGAGAATCTTGCGAGAGAAAGCAGAAAGTAGAAAGAAAGATCGAAAAAAAGGAAACTAGGTCAAAAAGAGAACGGACTTTTATTGCTATAATGTATTGAATGCGTAAAACGGCTTAGAATGTGTTACAAGAGATAGGGATCGATCCCTATTTATACTAAGCCATCCTAAGCCCTAAACTCTCTAAGTTTCGATGTGGGACAAATATTCTTTCCTTTTTCCGATGATTTTTCCATAAATCTTCGAGGAAGCTTCTAGAAGCTTCCATAAGTCGGTTTCAGCCTTTGTCGGTCCATCCTTCCAACTCGGCCCAAGTCCATTCCTCGTCTAATGGTTTTCTTCGGTTAGTTCGATAGACGAAACATCGCGATGTTTTGAGAAACTTACGAAAACATCGGCATATTTTACGAAAAGGCCATAAAGACGAAGAAAGAAGCGAAACGAGACGAAACGAAAAGCGTCAGCCAGCTGGTTCAGTGTTTCCTAGTGAGCTGGACAGCATTCAGCATGCTGACCGTCCAGCTCGGTAGCCTGGGTACAGGGAATGCTGGACTGGCTTCCTCCTAGATGCATGATGTCGTCCAGCTTGGTATACAGGATGAGAGGAGATCTTCCGATAAGTCGTGGGATGCGCCCAGCTTGATATGATGAAGTGTGTCGGTCAGCTCGGTAGCCAGGAGGGTAGTTTTTACCGAGCTGGCTAGTATATACCGTCCAGCTCGGTAGGAATGGTTAAGGAAACATGCATTTTGCTGCTCCAAGCTTCCATACCCGAGCTGGACGGCAATTCCCAACTTGTGGACCCCATAACTTCGTTTGATCTGATTCTTCTTCCATGACTTCATAATTGAGTTAAGAACATTTTCCAAGTGGTTTCATGTTCAAAATACTTATGGTTTGGAAGATACACCTCGATCATTGAGCATATATCCTTTTCAGCTCGGAACTCTCGGAAAGTGTCATCCAGCTCGGTTTCCAAGTGGGGAAGGATTCTACCGAGCTGGATGCATCATGCTGTCCAGCTTGGTACCAAATTGGGCAGGTGATACCGAGCTGGATGAATCATGAAAGCCAGCTCGGTAGATTTGTACCGAGCTGACTGCTCTGTGCTGTCCAGATCGATGTTCTGTGGCAAGTGCTGGGCAAAACGTGCATTCAGGTCGTGTGTTTCAGTCAGCTCGGTAGGATTTACTGCCAAAACACCAAGCTGGCTGTCCTGAAAGCCTGGTTGATTGCCTTTTACTCGAAGAACCGTAACTTTCGTCGGTTTATCGGAGGAATCGTTCAAAGGACGAAATGACCAGCTGAACATGATAGAGAGATGTCAGTCAGCTTGGTATCACTATGAGGTCTTGATATCGAGCTGGCTGTCTTATTTCATTCAGCCGATCATCCCTTGTTCAACGATTTGCGAGTTCATCGATTCCTCGGAAAAACTCTCGAAAGACAGTTTTTCTTACTTTTTTTGCAGAGTTATCGNGTCATATCTAAATACGGAAATTATTTTTCGATATTTGAATATTTTAATCATTAGTTCCGGAAATGTGGGTTTTGACCCCAACATTTAGCCCCCCCCAGCACGTCAATATCGAGCATGATCTTGGCGAAGCGATCATGAAGTATAGTACGGGATTAAGGAGTTAAAATGTTTTGATCTCCACATCTCGGGAACTTCGATTCTGCAACGGTCTTTCTTGGCGACAGAGAGAGTGTTTCCGAGCTGAGATTTGATTAAAACGTTTCTTGAGCTGTTTTGAAGGATGGAAGGGGAGACCAAGCTGTGCTGAAGGAAAGCAAGATGCTGTCTATGTGTTTGGAGGAATGTCGGAGCTTAGGTGTCTTGTATGCGAAGTGAGGATCGGTTTGGAGGATACGCTTGGGGTGTTGCCTCATTAAAAACCTTTTAATAAGAAAAACCCTTTGGGAAAAAACGTAGCAAAGGAAAAGAGTGCAACGCGTATAAGGATTTGAGTTTGGCTTTTCGGAAAACTGTACGAGTTAAGTTTTTCCGAAAAGAATCTTCCGAAAAACTGTTTAAGTTAAGTTTTTCGTAGAAGTGTTTCCGAAAAACTGTTTAGTTTAAATTTTTCTATAGCGATTCTTCCTAGAAACTGCTTAAGTTAAGTTTCTCATAGAAGTTTTTTCCGAAAAAAACTGTTTAAGTTAAGTTTTTTTTGCGGAAATTTTTTTCCGAAACACTGTTCATGTCCGAACTTTTTGTAACAATGTTTTACGAAAAACTGTTCATGTTAAGTTTTTCAAAAGTTTTTTGTAAAAGGATTTCCGAAGAACTATTAAGAATAAGTTTTTCGAAAGTTTTTTACGCGAAAATGACTCGTGTACCATGAATACCGAGGTGGCTGCAAGGTATGGATGTTCATGGGCTGAATTCTGACTCTTGGCCAGCATTTCCTACCAAGCTGGACGGTAGGCAGTATGCTGACCGTCCAGCTCGGCCAGTTTTAGCTCCCATGCGCTCCTTCTTCGATTCCTTGGGTTTTTCGGGAAAACTTGAGTGTTTCCGAAACTTAACTATATTTTTAAATTTTTTATTATTTAATCTTTTCCGAAAAACTGTTCACGTTAAGTTTTTCGGAACTTTTTGCACGAAACCAATCCTATTAGCTCATGTACCAGGCTGGATGTAGGAGTGGGATGCTCATGTACTGACTGCTGATTTTACTCAGCACTTTTGTACCGAGCTGGAGCCTACCGTCCAGCTCGGTCAGTTTGTGGGCTGTTGGTCCTCTCCTTTAAAAACTTAGAGTTTTTCCGGAGATTTTTCGTAAAAGTTTTTTCCGAAAAACTGTTAAGCATAAGTTTTTCAAAAATTTTAAATAAATTTTTTGGAAGAACTGTTCAAGATAAGTTTTTTCGAATTTTTTTTACGGAAAACTGTTCAAAATAAATTTTTCTGGGATTTTTTGAAGAAAACCATCCTACCCACCAATTCTACCGAGCTGGCAGGCAGGAAGGAGCTGAATGCTGATTTTGACCAGCATTTCCTACCGAGCTGAATTTTTTTTACGGAAAACTGTTCCAGCTCGGCCAAATTTGGCTTGCATGCTTTCCTCTCCGAAAACTGTAAGTTTTTCCGGAGATCGTTTCGTAAAAGTTTTTCCGAAAAACTGTTAAGGATAACTTTTTCAAAATTTTAATAAACTTTTTTGGAAAAACTGTTTAAGATAAGTTTTTTTAAAAAAAAATTTTATAAATTTTTTACTCAAAACTGCTTAAGATAAGTTTTTCCGAGATTTTTCGTAGAAAAACATCCTGCCCACCAATTCTACCGAGCTGGATGGTAGGAAGGAGCTGAGTGCTGATTTGATCAGAATTTCCTACCGAGCTGGACGGTAGGCAGCATGCTGACCGTCCAGCTCGGCCAGTTTTGGGTTGTTTGCTATCTTCCCGAAAAATTTTAAGTGTTTCCGGAGATTTTTTCGTAATTGTTTTTCCAGAAAACTGTTTTAGATAAGTTTTCAGGAAGTTTAGTGACTTTTTCGCGGGAAACTATGCAAGATAAGTTTTTCCGAGAATTTTCGCATGGAAACGCCTTACCCACCAATTCTACCGAGCTGGATGGCAGGAAGGGGCATCCATGTACTGAATGCTGATTTTGGACAGCATATCCTACCGAGCTGGACAGCAGGCAGCATGCTGACCGTCCAGCTCGGTTAGTTTTGGCTTGTGAGCCTCTTCCTTTAAAAACTTTAAGTGTTTCCGGAGATTTTTCGTAAAAGTTTTTCCGGAAAATTGTTCTAGATAAGTTTTTAGGAAGTTTAGTAAAGTTTTGCAGAAAACTGTTCAAGATAAGTTTTTTCGAGAATTTTCATATGAATACACCTTCCCCACCAAGTCTACCGAGCTGGATGGCAGGAAGGAGCATTCATGTGCTGAATGCTGATTTTGGACAGCATATCCTACCGAGCTGGACAGCAGGCAGCATGCTGACCGTCCAGCTCGGTCAGTTTTGGCTTGTTTGCCTCTTCTTTTAAAAACTCTAAGTGCTTCCGGAGATTTTTCGTAAAAGTTTTTCCGGAAAACTGTTTAGGATAAGTTTTTTGGAGGTTTAGTAAAGTTTTCACGGAAAACTGTTCAGGATAAGTTTTTCCGAGAATTTTCGTATGAAAACACCTTGCTCACCAAGTCTACGGAGCTGGATGGCAAGAAGGAGCATTCATGTGCTGAATGCTGATTTTTGTGCAGCATTTTGTACCGAGCTGGACGGTCAGCAGCATGCTGACCGTCCAACTCGGCCAGTTTTGGCATGGAAGCTATCTCCTTTGAAAACTGTAAGTGTTTCCGGAGATGTTTCGTAAAATTTTCTCCGAAAAATTTTTCAAGACAAGTTTTTCGGGATTTTAATAAATTTTTTCCGGAAAACTGTTCATGATAAGTATTTCCGAAATTTTTCGTACGAAACCGACTTGCCCACCAAGTCTACCGAGCTGGCTGTAAGGAAGGAGCACTCATGTGCTGAATGCTGACTTTGGCAAGCAGATTTATACCGTTCTGGACGGTAGACAGCATGCTGACTGTCCAGCTCGGTCACTTTTGGCTTGCATGCTCCCCTCTTTGAGTCCTTCTGTTTCCGGGAAAAACTTAAGTGCTTCCGGAGAAGTTTTTGTTAATGTTTTCTTCGAAAGACTGTTCAAGATAAATTTTCCGAAGATTTTTCATATGATCACACTTGATCACCATGGCTACCGAGCTGGCTTTAAGAGAGGGGCATTCATGTGCTGAATGCTGACATTGGCAAGCAAATGATACCGAGCTGGACAGTGGGTAGCATGTTGCTTGTCCAGCTCGGCCAACTTCTGGCATGTATGCCCTCTTCCTTGATTCCTTATGTTTCCGAGAAAGCTTTTGTAAAAGATTTTCCGAAAAACTGTTAAAGGATAAGTTTTTTGAAAGTTTTCGCACGAAACCAACTCGAGCGCCATGGAGGCCGAGGTGGCTGTCATGGTAAGGCCTTTGTGTGCTGGTCGTTGAGTTTTGGCAGGGAGAAGGGAAGATGGTGGATACCGAGCCGGGTAAGATCTATTCCAAGTTGGGCGTCTGTGTTCAGCGGTGGAACTAGTCAAAGAGGAGTGAGAAATGCCAAGCTGGTTGGAGAGACAAGGCAATGTCGAGCTTTGAGGCCAAGCTGGACGTGAATGATCGTGATCTGATTGCTGAGTCGATCGCGTACAGATCATGTCTTGGTGAGACTTTGTTCTTTTTGAAAGAAAGTTAAGCTTTGGGCGAGTTGTTTTCCTCGGAAGAGTATCAAACTCATAGTTGCAAGAAAGTTTCTGAGCTGGTTAAGGCTGTCGGATTGTTTTCTGAACCGATGAAGGTTTGTATGGAGCTTATGAAAGCTGAAGAAGAAGTTGGAATGGCCAGTCCAGACTTTGTGGGGAGGAGGCCATGTCGTGAGAAGTCGTTCTTGTATCAAGTTCTGTATACAATGATGAAGCTTTCCGAAAGGATGAATCCTTTTGTTTCGGAGAGATTTCTTTTTAGAAAAGGGGTTTCGAAAGCTTTCTCCTTGAAGGAGAATTTATCGAAACAAGTTTTTAGAGAAGATCCTAGCGAGCCGTGTTTCTTTGGAAAGGAGTTTAGGTAAAAATGAGCTTGTATCGTTCTGTTGATAGGATGTGTTTTGCTGCCTGATACAAGTTGGTAGGCTGAACACTTATGTTCCCAGAATTGTATAGACCATTGTGCTAAGGGACGTTTCACTGGGTTTTATTCGATTCTAAGATTTCGGATCTTTTGCTGTATGAGAGTAGAGTAGTTCGAAGTTTTTACTCACTCACTCCTTGGCGTTTTGAGATGCTTAGAAGTGTTGTAGAAGTTGTGATGCATTTAGCGTTTATACTTTGCCAGCAGAGACTGGTCATGCCTTTTGTTAGACGAGAGTATGTTTGCGTTCAGCATAAGATGTTGATGATGTTGTGCCAGCGCTGCTTAGAAGCATTTTGGCTGGGCTTACGATAGGTTAGTGTTTCGAAAACTAAGCTATGCGTTTATCTGGTTTTAGGGGTTGCACTATTTCGACTTATCTCCCCGCTTTTTGACTTCTTGAAACACTTTATAATCTCGTCTAGTGGTATGCTAAATTGTGTTTCTGAGATGTTGAAGACCAGTGTGACATCCTAAGCCCTAAACTCCCTAAGTTTCGATGTGGGACAAAGATTCTTTCCTTTTTCTGATGATTTTTCCTAAATCTTCGAGGAAGCTTCAAGAAGCTTCCATAAGTCGGTTTCAGCCTTTGTCGGTCCATCCTTCCAGCTCGGCCCAAGTCCATTCCTCGTCTAATGGTTTTCTTCGGTTAGTTCGATAGACGAAACATCGCGATGTTTCAAGAAACTTACGAAAACATCGGTATGTTTTACGAAAAGGCCTTAAAGACGAAGAAAGAAGCGAAACGAGACGAAACGAAAAGCGTCAGCCAGCTGGGTCAGTGTTTCCTACCGAGTTCAACAGCATTCAGCATGCTTACCATCCAGCTTAGTAGCCTGGGCGCAGGGTATGCTGGACTGGCTTGCTCCTAGATGCATGATGTCCTCCAGCTCGGTATACAGGATGAGAGGAGATCTTCCGATAAGTCGTGGGATGCATCCAGCTTGATATGATGAAGTGTGTCGGTCTGCTCGGTAGCCAGGAGGGTAGTTTTTACCGAGATGGCTAGCATATACCGTCCAGCTCAGTAGGAATGGTGAAGGAAACATGCATTTTGCTGCTCCAAACTTCCATACCGAGCTGGACAGCAATGCCCAACTTGTGAACCCCATAACTTTCTCGTATGAACTCCGTTTGATCTCATTCTTCTTCCATGAGCTTCATAATTGAGTTAAGATAATTTTCCAAGTGGTTTTATGTTTAAAATACTTATGATTTGGAAGATACACCTCGATCATTGAACATATATCCTTTTCAGTTCGGAACTCTCGGAAAGTGTCATCCAGCTCGGTTTCCAAGTGGGGAAGGATTCTACCGAGCTGGATGCATCATGCTGTCCAGCTCGGTACCAAATTGGGCAGGTGATAACGAGCTGGATGCATCATGACAGCCAGCTCGGTAGATTTGTACCGAGCTGACTGCTCTGTGCTGTCCTGATCGATGTTATGTGGCAAGTGTTGGGCAAAACGTGCATTCAGGTCGTGTGTGTCAGTCAAGACGTGCATGATGGCTTCACCAACCGCCACTCCTTTGAACACCAAGGCAGGAAGATCAACTTGGCTCCTTTAACACCTCATGAGGTTCACCAGGACCAAATTCAGCTTAAGAAGAGCCATAATCAGGAGAAACTTCCTTCATAGACCAAAGCTAAGAAATCCAATTTCTATGCTAAGGCAAGTCAGGTAAGGAAAGGTCTAAACTCTCAACAGACTTTGATCCTGTTTTTGTTTAAAGAAACACTAATGGTCCAAACTGATCAAATACTGGAGCTTCCAGGTGAATTTAAGCAGCTTTTGCAGGACTATAATGATGTGTTTCCAGAGGAAAACCCCAAGTGGTTTACCTCCCATCCGTGGAATTGAACACCAAATTGATTTTGTCCCATGAGCCACTTTGCCAAACCAGCCAGCTTACAGAACCAATCCTGTGGAGACTAAGGAACTACAAACGCAGATTGGAGAACTCATGGCTAAAGGCTATATCCGAGAAAGTATGAGTCCATGTGCTGTGCCAGTCCTCTT
>OVBI01003138.1:0-14276 GCA_900406495.1 Sisymbrium altissimum
AAGGACCTCGAAACTCTTGGTATCAGGAAGGATTTGCATCCAAAAAGCTCAGGGTAAAAGGATATTACTTCCCACAGCTCCTTGGTCTTTGTCAAAGTCAGAGAATAAAACATTCTGTAAGCGGCTCTTTGACTTTAAAAATCCTGATGGCTATTGTTCTAACATATCTACTTGTGTATTATTAGACGAGTGTAAACTTATGGGACTCAAATCTCATGGTTACAACGTCCTGTTGAAACAACTGCTACCAGTTGCAGTTGGAGGTTTACTACCTAAGGGTCCTAGGATAGCATTTCTTAAACCTTTTGTGCCAAAGAGTGATTAATATGCGCTACAAGAAAATATTAGAATAGCAATGTCCGTTTACAACGAAACAAAGGCATCGTAACGTAGAAACGAAGTGGCAACGAATTTACGACGAACACAGATTTTGTCATAAAATCATTGTAAAGTTACAACAAAAAACTTCGTTGTAAAACCGTACCTCGGGAAGCGGCCTTCAACAGAGGACGACGCCAGGCCTTGGACCCACGAGAATAAATATTTTAACCGAAGAGTAGCAGAAGAGGAAGAAACCCGTAATGCAGATATATTCGATCAATTATTGCGATAAACTTTTTATTTTAATATTTTGTATTTTAATTTCCTGTCAAAAAATTTTGTAACAACTTTTTAAATATATTTAAAAAGGATTAATTTTAATTTTGGAATTTTAATATTTTTCTAATCTAATTATACTTTTTATATATTTATATTTTAAGATTTGAAAATATTTATAGATATTAAATTAATATATTAAATTATGTATTCAGCTCTAATTCATTGTAAATTTTCCTCTCTATTTCGTCGTAAACATTTCGTCCCTATAGCGTTGTAAACAATTTCCTCCCTACTTCGTCGTAAAGAAAATCGTCCATAATTCGTCGTAAATATATTCCTCCGTAATTCGTCGTAAATATAATTGTCCTTAATTCGTTGTAGAGCGGAGATTGTTAAATAGTCGTAAAGTAGACTTTATATCTTACAATGTTTTTGTATCGAAATATGTTACGACGAAAGTACAACGTTTCTCACTCGTCCCTATTTTACAATGAGTTTACGACGAACTGTTTTACATCTTATTTACGACTACCTTCTATTCTCGCAATATTTACGACGAATTTACATCGATTGTTGCTTTACGACGATCAGTTCACAACGTTTTTGGTGTTTCTCCCTAATTCGTCGTAAACTTTGTTGACAATGAATTAACATCGAATTGGCCGTTGTAAAAGACCTGTTTTCCTGTAGTGATGGAACAACTCTAAAAAATGGAAACAGAAATTATGGAGACTCTTTGCATGTTTGAAAGATTTTGGCCACCTAGTTTATTTGAAATCATGGTGCATTTGTGTGTGCATCTAGGAAGAAAAGCTCGAGTAGGTGGTCCTGTCCATTTCCGATGGATGTATCCACTTTGGTGTTCATTACAAACAGGTATATGAAAGTATTGAAAGACTATGTAAGAAATCCAGAAAGACCAGTGGGGTGCATAGCTGAGCCCTATGTTGCAGAAGTATGCATGAAGTTCTGCTCTGATTTTTTTAAGACGACAACAAATGTAGAAGAAAAAGAGGAGAGAACGAAACACTGAGTATGAGAGCCAGTCCATCCTAGAAGGTCTTCCTATATCAGCTGGAACCCCATTCACTCTCACTGATATGGATAACAAAATAACTCACCTTGCTGTAATCCAGAACACGTCAATGGTGGAACCGTACATTGAGTAAGTTTATCTTATTACGTTGTATATTATTTATTCTTATAGTAATTGTTTTCTAATGTATTTTCTTGTTTCTTATTTTATATGTAAGTGCTCACTTACAGCATCTACAAGACTCAAATGATAGATGTTGACGTGGTGTAACTTATTTATGGAGTATGCACACAAAAATTTCCCAATGTGGCTAAAGCAGCAGACATATTATACTATATTTGTCTTTTTTTTGTTGGTGGCTATTTAATTAGTAGTTTAGCTGATTTTTTTAAATAATTGTTAGATACCTCTTGATTCTAAAGATAAGGACGAGACACTGAAGTGGTTGGCGTTTGGTCCATGTAGTATAGCCAGATCTTACACATGCTACATTGTGAATGGCCTGCAGTTTCATACAAAATCAGTGCATAGGCTAAGTCAGAATACCTGGGTTTACTATAGGCAACAACAATGTGTAGATCTAATGCAAGGGACACAGAACAAGTGGTATACGTTGTATCATACTACGGCAGAGTAGTTGATATTATATTATTAGACTACAATGTCTTCTACATTCCAATATTGGCGGTTAAACGTAATGGTGTTAAGGTAGAAGATGACTTTACACTGGTTAATATGAATCAGAGCCAAATGTCATTTGCAAAGGACTTATTCATTTTAGCCTCACAAGCGAGAGAAATATTTTACTCCAGGGAAAATGATGAATCTAGTTGGTATGTAGTTTTGAAAAGTCCATCTAAAAGATACAGTGATGAGAATATGGAAGATAGATATGTAGATGTTGGACCATTACTTTTGGATTTTGACATGAATTTAGAAGATTTAGCTGATGAGGCTCAAAATGTCATAGATGATTGTGAAGGAATTTTTGTGTCATGGATTTGGCATGAATTTTTGTGTGATAGTGTTTAGTGTTTTTAGTAGTATAGATTTGGCATGATAAACTTGACTACTATGTTTTTTATTTTTATTTTATTTTTTATGGGGATAGTGATTGGTTTCATATGGCTGTTATGTTTTTTTGTTATTGGATACTTAGTCAATCTTTGAGTGTATATTTGAGTTTTCTTTTAAGTTTTACAAACGGATTGCGACAAAATAAGGGAAGAAAGGGTGCAAAGAAAAGGAAGACCTATGTAGAAGATGATAAACCTGAATTCGTTGGCACCATATATCCACAAGACACACAGCTTGACGAACCACAGCCTCAGACTGTTCTCGATAGCCATATGGTTGGGTTCTAAGGTGATAAGGATGCTACCGAAGAAGGAGCCGAGAAGGAGTTCGCTGCTGTCCCTGAGGAGGCTGCTGATACGGTTCAGCCTCAGCCTAAAAAACACAGAGGACCGACCAAGATGAAAGATATTGCCAAGGATTTTAATACACGAATAAGAGCAGAGTTCACCAAATTTGGAGAACCATGTGGAGAAGGATCAGTGAAGTTGTCTTCCTACTTAGGTCCCTTGGTAAGAGAACATGTTCCTGTCGTGATAGATGATTGGAGAAAAATTGGTGATTAGTTGAAGATAGTTCTATGGAAGTCTGTTAAGGTAATTTAAATTCAGTCACATTCACAATTAATTTGCACTTAATATTCTATTTTTTTACGTTATTGTAGACACGGTTTGAACTGGATGAAAAATACGAGAAATTGGCTGTTATGAAGCAGATGAGATGTTTATGGAGGGCCTCTAAATCACGTTTGGTTAATCAGATTAGAAAAACTCAGAACAACGTAGAAAGAATGAAGCTGCAGTCAGACAATATTCCTACGGCAGAGTGGAGGAAGTTTATCAAAGAGAAGAATAGTCAAGAGTTTAAGGTATTAACTTGTAATTAATTTATTTTTCATATTTAGTCGGCTAATAATTTTACATAGGCTGTTAGTGATTGATACAAAGAAAGAAGACGTAAGCAGATTCCTCACACATGTGGCCGTAAAGGAATGGTTAGATTGGCCGAAGATTTAGTAAGTGTTTATCAATGTTTTTACATATATTTTGGATACCAGTTATGACAGTGATTTCTTAATGTTACTGAATGTGTGTAATAATTATACAGAGAAAAGAGAGCTCACATGAATTGAAAAGACTGAATGTGTGGGTCAAGTCATGAACTTAACAGGATGGGACAGCAGTGAACACGACTGCTGCTGCAAAGATTGTAAGTCTTTTTTTATGATCCTGTATTTTGTTTTTTCATTATAATTTACCCCTATAAACATAAGCACGATATTGACCAGGATAAGGCAAATGAGTTCATTCAGTATGATGCTCCATCATAATCATCATCAAACCCAAAAGAAGACACTCTTACTCAGATATTGGGATCTGACAATCCTGGACGCCTGAGGGCAATGGGTAGAGGAATGAGTATGACAAAACTTACTTATTTCCAGATGAAAAGTAAGTATATGACTCAAATGCAACAGATCCAAGTTCAGTTGCAGCAGTAGGTCAATGAATTACAAGATGCTCTTGCGAAGCTGAATAGTCCTGTAAGTGTGTATGGCTAAGTGTTATTATATTAATGGTCTATGAAAAATGGTAATGGATTATTTTTTTTTTTGTCAATTTACAGAGTCAATTTTTGGAAATTGGTAAAAATTCAGCACTAGGAATAAGTTTTAGTGTTTTATGACATTACTTGATGTTTGATAGTGAAAGGTTACGGATTTTAACTATTATTGTGAATAATATTTGTAGAGTGTCAACCAAAAACTGCAGCCTAAGTGCATTTTGTTTGATTGGTCTGGCTCTAAATTCAAAGTAACCAAGGGTCGTATTCTGTCTTTTGATCACATGGACTTTGCCAACAATGTACCGTTGGGCTCTAATTCAGTGAAGGTGTTGGTTGAGATGGCTGTTGAAGGAGATGCAGTTTTTTGGAGACCTGCTCCAAATATATTTATTATTGGTCAAGTTGTAGGAGAAATTATTGTGTGGTCTCAGGATTGTGTTGTTGCTATTAAGCAGGAGTTAGAACCAGAAGACATTCTGCCTAAGTTAAAGTTTTCTTAATCAGCGCCTCATCTGATTGATTGTAGTTAGACTTTGATCTCTACATTTTAGTGTTCTTAAATCTACTAATGTTTGTTTAACAGAGCCCAAACACAACTTCCATTAACAAGTGCAAACATCTACATTGGCTATCAAATGATGATAAATCTGTTGCCGAAGGCCGTTGGCAGACTCGTAATCCCAAAGCCTTGGTGAATGGCCTTCCTTTTGAAAAAAATGCGATTAAAGTTTTTGTGGTTGCTTTTAGTGAACCTGAGACATTTTTTTGGCGGCCAACACAAGAACTCTCAAATCTTCATGACTCTTTGAAGTTGTTTGTAGCATGGCCAGTCAACAGAATTTTATTCGAAGATTTAAATACAAAGACACCAGCTACAACATCTCCTCGTACGCAGTCACCAGTACTCACTCCAGCAGCTCCTGTGAAGAGTTCAAAACCACTTTCACAAACTCCTTTAGGTTCTTCTCAGCAGGTAAATTTCAAAGTTTTTGTTACTTTTAGAATATGTTATGATCGTTAGAAGTGATGTCTTTGGTAACCATTACATATTGTTTATACTATGCAGCATACTTCTCCAAAATGGATTATCGAGGAAAATCAGAACTGCAGACTGCTGGACATTACCAGTCAGAAGAGGGTTGGTTGCAGAAGGACGCTGGTCTTCAAACAACCGACCAGTTAGTGCATTTTATTCTCTTGGGTCATAATGCAGTACCCGTGTGGGGATTGATGTAGTGAAGGTGCCTGATGCCAATGTTTGGAAGCCTAATTCTGCAATTGAGTGTATGGAGAATGCTATTGGTACCACTATAGCATGGCATGAAGATAAAGTTGTCATCATTTGATGTCGAGTAAAAACCGTATGATCTTCTACTTTCGTTGTTGTGGCAAATGAGACTTGTGTTCTTTGTCTAGGATTTATGACATTGAATTTATGCTCTTTGTTGGAATTACGACGACAATGTTTGGTATTTTCTATTATGGAATATAATTTCAGCTTCAGTTTAAGTTTCTACGTTGATATTGTAAGTAGATGTGAATATATTGTATAGGGAACGGTTTATACTAATCAGAAGAGCAACCTAATTGATTGTTATAGCGGACACATGAAGTCATGGTACACTCACTTAGTAGCCCATAATAAAAGTTACATCTCAAATACAAATAGCTCAACACGGATGCTATGATAAATAATCATATTGCACTACTATAGAGCTACTGTAAATTAAATCATAGCAATAAAAGAGAGCTATGATTAATTTATATACAGCAACCTAAAATCGCTATTATATAATTAAATATAGCATGGTTTACGTGTTATTAATCAGTGTATTATATCAATACAAATATGCTATTATATGATACTTTATAATAGCGAGTACTTAGAAACGCTATCGTATATAATTACTCTATTATAGCATTAAATATAGCATGGTTTACGTGTTATCAATCAGTGTATTATATCAATAGAAATATGCTATTATAGGATATTCTACGATAGCGCCTGCTAAGAAACGCTATCGTATATAACCACTCTATTATAGCATCTCATTTTATAGCATTCATGAAAACGCTATAATAACCATATCATAGCGTTTTCTGTCTCCTATCAATACATATATCTATTGTAGTGTTATTTCTTTTTTTTTTATTTGAACATCTTGTTATTTCTTTTTTGTCAAAACTTTTATTCAATTTCATTCACGAATTTGTTTGGTTTATTTGATGTATAGTGGTATGCTTTATTTGATGTATAGTGGTATGCTTTATTTGTTATTTCCTTTTTACATAATTTTTAGGGGGAAATGCTAGAATAACTCTCAAATTTATTATTAGTTTATAGTTTTCTTTTTTGTCAAAACTTTAGTTTTTTGGATTAACTTTTGTGGTGTGTTATAGATATGTTATTGAGAAATACCCCAAGATAAACCAATTTGGTGTTTTGTGACCAAAATGTTTTGGAAAAAAAGAAGGGGATAAAAATGTTTCAGTAAAGGAGATAAAAGACTATTTTACTCCTCATTCCCAAAATATTTAAAATGGTTATCAATATCTATGGTAATGACTTTTTAATCTCTCCATCGATTTCAATATAGTTATCTCTCCTTCGAATTTTTCTTTCCGTCAATCTCTTTTATTCGTTGCCGGTGATGAATTGTCTCCAATCAAATTCACCTGAAATCTCAATTTCAAGGGTTCTGGAACTGAACAGTAGTGTCAATTTCAACTTGAATTTCAACCACCCAAACCCTAAATAGTGTTTTGATTACGATTTTGTAGACATAGTCAACCGATCCAATATTAGTGACGGTTCTGCGATACAAATTCCTACGTCTTCTCTCGTTTCTTCTCTTTATTTCTTATTTTTTAACTATTCATTATTCCTTTCCTAAATATGTATTAATCTTTTCTAATTTTGCAGAAACGAATTGGTAATGTCTTTTTAGATTGAGAAAAAATAACAACATATATTTGACTGCTGATAAAATATTCATTAACTCAACAAACAATGAATATAATTGGGAAATATATGGCATTGAAAGATTACAGTTGTTACGAAATTTATGTGGAGATTAACAAGTAAAATATCATAAGACTTATGAAAACCAACACATATAGATATCCTCTTAACTATTCATTATACATTTCCTAAAGATGTATTAATCCTTCCTAATTTTGCAGAAACGAACTAGTAATCTTTTAAGCTTCAGAAAAAAAACAACACATCTTTCATTGCTGATAAAGGTGAACTTACAGTTTTTCTACATCATATGCCGAGAAGAACACATCAAGAGTACTTACAGAGCACCATATGATAAAGTTTGTAATTTTTTTTTTAATGTTTTAAAGAAATTTTTCATATATTTTAGAAAGGTTTTCCCAAATATCTGTTAATTCATTCACTTTTACTTATTTGAATTTTGAGTTATATTTTTTTTCAATTTTGATTTTGGTTATAGAGCTATTTCTTTTTCGATTTTTGGTCTTGATTATGAGTTTATATGAGTTATTTTTGGAGTTGATTCTGGATAATATGTAACTCTTTCATTCTTCAAAATGTAACAAATCGGTCTTCCTAAATAGGCATTACTGCTTCCTTAATTTATTGAAGTATCGTTGATTATATATCTAAAAGTTCTCATACACATTGACGATACACCTCAATCGAATACAAATTCGGTCGAAATCATACTTCACTAATATATTTTTATTTATTTTGGAAAACCTTCTTAAATATGTGTAATGTTTACTGAATTTACAATAGCTATTTGTGACGCCTCCTCTCCAATCATGAATTTCAAAGGTAGAATCTGAATCTTTCCTAAAAAAAATTCATCATAAATCCTTAATAAAATACCAAAAAATTCAAAATAAAACAAAACCTAGTTAGAAGAAAACAAAAATCAGTTTCAAAAAAAAAAAACCTTCGTTTGATTGTTTAACGGGAAATGTTTAAGAAACGAGAAAGAGCACCACGACCACCAAACTTCTTGGGCCCGCACCGTCTCGGATCTGCCACGAGTAGAGTTATGTCGTATCGAATTAGAATATCCAACCATAAATAAACAAGATCTCACTATTTATATCTAAGTTTGAAAAATTACAGAGGAAGAGTGGTAGATAACGAGCACGTGAGAAAAGGGAAAACAGATGCTAGATGTGTTTTTAGAGTTTTGAATGAGAAAATGTATAATGGTCAATAAATCATTAACATGGAATATTTTTCTCTTTTTTACGTTCCCAAAATATTTTTGTCTTTTTTACCTTCCCAAAACATTTTCGGGATAAAATGTTAAAAGTGTACTAAAATGGAGATTTGCTCTATGTTATTTCCTTTTTGTCAAAAAAAAAAAGTATTTGATTTATTTACGTTTTTGTTTGGATTATTTGATATACATCTGATATAAAACCAAAGACTGCCGCATTGGGAATGATCACAATGCCGCACAGTTCCTTTTCAGTCTCATACTGAAGCAATTCAATAGTCCTTGGTGCTCTCACAATTGTTTTCTTGCGCAACAAATAAACAAACTACTCAACTGATAATCTAGTTAATGATGAATCTTAATAACGAGTACCAATTAGAATAGCAAATAGGAAATTAGAAGAAGCCAAATGAGTCAACCAGTATAAGTGAGTCAACCAGTATAAGTGAGTCAACCAGTATAAGTGAGTCAACCAATCGATTCGCTGCTAGCTTGATTTGTAACACGAACCTAGCACATTACTACTGAGACAATAACTAAAACTGAAGAATGAATGAAACTAACAAGCTTGATGATTTCTTGCATATCAAGTATCACAGACGAACTCAACCGATCACCTAAAAATATCACTCTTAGATTTGTCTATTTATAAACATAACACATTTATCAAGTTTTTTGTTATTCATGAAGTTTACAAGAAAGAATTAGCTGTGGAACAAAGAATCTTTTGAATAATAAAAGGATGGTTCAAGGCTGAACATATTCCTAATACAGCTGAAGATAAATGAAAACAACTGAACCTCTGCTGGTTTATTTTATTTATTATCTTATGAAACACTTGAATATCAATACAGTTTACCTTTTAATAAAACACCTACAAGCTAGAAAAATAATACTATTATTGGACAGCTATACGAAAAATTAGTTTCAGCCAAGAATGAAGAATCTCATAGATAAGTGAATAGTGTAATTGGAAATTTGTTTTGAAAAGACTAATATAAGTTAAACTTGAACCTTTTATATATAATATAAGAATATATCGGCCGATAAAGTATGAAAGATTAATATTCCAAAACAGAAACAAGAACGAGAACATTAAGCACTTATACACTGTGCCTGAAACTGAAACGGTTTATATTTTTCCTTCTTTTTTTTTGTTTACTTGTTCTTTAAGCAAATACAAAAACTCAACATAAACAGAAATATGACTCTTAACTATCTAACCCTAAACAGCCGTCGCCACCAGTAACTCTGTTTAAGCGAACTGATCATTACCAGAGAAAATCTGGAAGTGCTGGCCAATATTCTTCTGGTTTTCTTGTGACTGGCACTGGCAATGGAACATCGAGTGTTTGTGTCACAAAAGGATGGTTCAAGAGCTCGGCCGCGGTGGGCCTTACCGGATGGTTCCCCCGCTTAACCGCCTCAAAATCAATTGGATGCCAGTCATGATACAGCCACAAAAAGTCCTTAGCAACCGGAGAGATTTCTTCACACAACCTCCAATCGTAATAATGTTCTAAAAACTCCTTCTCGGCTTTACCTCCAAACATCTCATAAGCGATACACCCTAAAGACCATATATCAAAAGACGGATCGATCATTCCCTGTGGCCCTAATTCAAAAGACTCCGGTGACCTGTATGGAGGCGTGCCGCCAAAGAGTTGTGCATGACCCGTATTCGGTTCCTTGGCTAAACCGAAATCAGATAACTTGAGATCCCATGGCTCTCCGAGAGTGGTGGAAGGGAAGACAAGTACGTTCGGTGGCTTGATGTCACAGTGAACGTAGCCTTTGGAGTGAAGAGCCTCAACTCCGTGTAGGATCATACGAATTGGATCATATACTCAGGCAGTTGTTTTCTACAGAAACTAGAGATGATGTTTTGGAGAGTACCTTCGGAGGCATACTCCATATAGATATAGCATCCTCGGTTTTCAGGTTCTAAGTGAAGAGAATTGCTTGATGCTTGAACGATGTTAGGGTGATTGCGAAAAGGAAGCATGATCCTGAGCTCCTTCTCGAGATTCTCCCTGAGATGCGTTGAAGATGTCTTCTTCGCGTAAAATCCTTGGACAGGATGCTCATGTAGAGAGACGTATCCACGGCCAAGAAGACGGACAAAGTTTAGTGAACTTTCATCAACATACAAAGGTTCTCCCATCATAAACCCTAACTCTTTCTCTCTCTCGATCTTTTTTTTCTTTGTTTCAAGGTTTCTTTTATCTTTCGTTTGCAGAAGAACAACCAGGGCTTTGCCCTATATTTATTTCCTCATACGTCGGTGGCTACTCACACTCCTCTTTTATTTATGATTATGATACACTCTCAACACTTTCCTTTTTTATTGTTATTTTCTTCAAAAAAATTATTCAATTTGATCCACGTTTTTGTTTGGAATTGATTTATAGTGGTGTTGTATTTGTTATTTCCTTTTTTTTCAAAACTTTTACCCAATTAGTTTAGATTTGGTTTAACTCACGTTTTCGTTTGGATTATTTGATTTATGCCTTGTTTTGATTAAATCAAACCAATAACTATATACCTTTCTGGCTTTCTTGATTAATTTGATATAAACCAATTACTGCTGTATTGAGAACGATCAAGATGCGGCACAGTTCCTATTGTACATTCACATGTTTTGTCTTCGAGATTACAAACGTCAGGTGTCCCCAAAGCGAACGTGTTAAGCTATCTCCACCTAAGCGGCCGTCCAAGGGTCAGAAACACTTAAATGATTGTGTTGCCAATAAGCGTCTCCGAGACTCCTACAATTCTGAATTAGTTTGCTTTATCATTCTTTTTTTCGCCAAAGTTGTGTCGGAGCTCTTTTTATTCTGGCTTCCATTAATACTCGAGTATTGTCTCTTTAGCATCGTTTCATGTTTGCATCATATGCTATGAGACAAAGTCGGTTTCTATATGATGACCGGTTCAGTGAAAAAAAGAAAATTATAAGAAAAACCTATAATTCTGTTTTTCGGTATGAGACAAAGTCGGTTTCTATATGATGACCGGTTCAGTGAAAAAAAGAAAATTATAAGAAAAACCTATAATTGTGTTATCATGGCACTTGTGTTGTGATCGTTCCTTAAATACAGGAACTAGTGTAGCTAGAAACAAGTTCCATGTTAAACCATTCGCTCCCCCAGATAACTTCTGCACAGGAATGCGATGTAACCCTCCAAATCATGCAGTTCCAAGAGACTCTTGGAAAGCTGTTAACATCACATTCGACAACAAAACTCCACTAGTTTTGCGGAAACAGCTTACACTCTACAAATCAAGAGCCTGATAATGCAATTTAGCATTACATCATCTCCTTTTCAGTCGTATACTCTACAAAAGCATATCATGGTCTCTAAAAAAGGTATCAAGAAAGGATATCCAGAGAGATCTACACGATGTAATATAATCCTGTTATCAACATTGTGTAGAAGCTCTTTTTACTCTCTAAAACTATAAAATCATCAACCTTGAGCATAATGACGACAACTGGCAATCGAGGATCTTTGGGTTGTTTTAATGAAGCATTTTGAGAATGTTATGAGTTCGTCGGATGTGAATTAACATACTTAATGCGTTTTTTGGGTTAAAATGTTAAATTTATAACCACAATCTTGATACTTCATGAGAGTAATACCCAAAACGTCAGCATGCTACTATAAGTTATGACCAACGCCTTGAAAGTCTTGAGCATGTTCGTGAAGCTGGAATAAATGTGTGTGTGTTTTTTTTTTTTACTTTTCCTTTTTGTTTGCAACTCGTTGATATATGGGAGAATCAAGTCTATCAAAGCCTTTAATTATAGTCCAAAAACAGTCGATGGTGCTACCACAATGGAGGGTGGTGGCCAGGTAAATCTACTAATTCTCCTTCACATTGATTTGGATTACAATTAAACCTTTTCTTGTTCCAGTGTTCCTCTGGTTCTATTATATGCAAGAGCTAGTCTGACTAATGTTGATGTAATGTTCATTGGTAGAGAGCTGCTATGGCTACTGACGGCTGTCTGTATCAGAACTGGTCGACCTCAAATAGGGAGACGAGCAATTGAGGTAGCAGAAGCTAAGGCTCCATAACAACCATTAGCCTGAATACGATGATGGAACATTAGGGAGATACGTGCTGAAAACAGGCACGTATAATTAATTACTTTGGTAAATCTTAAAGTTTTACCAAACAGGCACGTAAAAAGATCATAAAAATAGCCGTTTCTCAAACAAGCTTTTATTCGTTTCTACGAGTGCAAGAGGTCGAAATTTTGAACCTCAGGTGAAAGGCTCTTGGGCTTCAAACCCAATAACACTGGGCCCTTGAACGACACCGTCTCAACCTCTAGATTTTCAAACCGACGTCGTCCTTTAATATGGGTGGTAAGCACGGCTGTGGTTTGTGCTCTCGTGCTTGGAATTCTATACGGTTAGTTGCGCTCCTCTGTTATCAATCAGCTCTTCATAACTAAAACCATTTGTGAGCATTTAGTATGGACGTTCATCTGATGTTGGGCTTTCTTACACTATGATTTAACATCTTGCTACTGCATTTCGTTTGCAGGAATTGATCATGTCTCCACCAAAACCCTTGTAAACTTCCTCAAGGTAATGCATTTTTCTTCACTCTTCAAGAGTTAATCACTTGAAACTCTCGAAATTAGGTTGTCAATTAAGCAAAATCATTGTGTTGGGTATTTGAGGGTTAGCTTTTGGGTCCTCTGATGAAGTGTATACTCATATATGTAGAGGATTTCATCCCAATGCTCTCTCAAGTTACTTATTTGTATATGAATACAATATTTTTTATTTTGAGAATATGATAAACCGCAACCTTTGTTTAATGGGAATCTTGAGATTGTTGTTGTTGCTCTCAGCCTACGTTTGACTCTCTGTCAAAGACTTATGGTTTCTGAAAAGAGACGAGATTCGTAAAATCATCATACCAATTGATCTGCATATGATTGTTGTGATCGGATCAAGGAACGTGTTGAGGAGAAACAAGGCATCCCTCCTGTTCAACGAAGGTAAAAATTACTATTTTTTTTTTTTCAATTACTTCAAAAGAAAATGAGTTGCAAAGTTTTGTCTATATCTCTAATAATAAGATTGAGTTCTCATTTCGAGTTTAGGGAAGTCTCTTTCACAATATCAACTCTTTTTCTGCTGGAAATGCCTTATGCTGCTGATATATCATGGTTTTTTATGGTTCTTAATCATAATATAAGTTGTATATATAGAGTCTTTTTAATATTTTTGGAGTCTTTTAGAGTCTTTTACAGGCTTAGGTACGTTTGGAGCTTAATTGGAGATTCTGGAGCATTTGGGAGCAATTGGAACTTAGTAGCTGAAGAGATGAAGTCGGAGTCAATGTTTAGAGTGAGTGCCGATTGCCACCCGCCCTGGGTGCCGATCGCCACCCGACACGTCCACAGATTCTCATGCTTTTTGACAAGTTTAAAGAAAACGAAGCTTTGCCCCAGAAGTTTCTATTATTTGCAAATAAGTCCCTTTTCGGATTTAGACTATATTTAGGTTTTTCAGGTCATTGTTTAGACCTATCTTTTATCTTATCATTATTCTACAGATAGCTTTTGGAGAGAAGAATTCAGACTCATTCAGAGAAGATTCAGAACTCCATTAATTCTATTCTTAATCTATTTTATGCAATTCTATTCAATCATGTTTATTCCTTCAATCTCCATTTCTGAGTAGTTTGCTAGTTAGGTTTAGGGTTTCTCAATAGGAATTTCATGGATTGCTAAGTTGATTGGTTAATTAAGGATTCTGAACACTAGT
>OVBI01003139.1:0-14273 GCA_900406495.1 Sisymbrium altissimum
TGACCCCATCGACCATCTTATCGTTCTAACACAAATCCCTCGACCAAGTTAATCGTAGGTGCCGTACGGTCGACGATAGCTTCCATTCCACACATCAGCAAACCTCTGGTCCGGAGATTGCATTATCTGGTATCAGAGCTCTAAAAGCTCCTTT
Source organism: Sisymbrium altissimum (assembly GCA_900406495.1). Taxonomy (NCBI): domain Eukaryota; kingdom Viridiplantae; phylum Streptophyta; class Magnoliopsida; order Brassicales; family Brassicaceae; genus Sisymbrium; species Sisymbrium altissimum. The sequence continues at coordinate 155 of OVBI01003139.1, forward strand.
GCTCAGGTGTTTCTTTCCGATTTCATTACTTTCATTCTAAACTTATATATATATAAAAAGAACATTCATACTTTGTTTCTTTTCTTGTTTCGTGATCTTATTCATCGGACTAGGAACACACCAACCGCTACATCATTCATCCAAATCCATTCTGATTATGAAAACCGATAACAATCATTCTCCTTTGATTTACTTTTCATCATTTATTCTTCATGTATCTAGTTGTCTGCGACAAAAAAAAAAATCATCAATTACTAGTTTCCTTATTTAAACTCGCGTACCATTCAAATTTTAGTCAGTCCGTTAATTAAGTCCTTGCTTCAATCACGTTTTAATTCGGTCAACTCATTTGAATTTAAATCATTCCTTTTATAATTCATACGCATACATTCTTAGTCTAAACTATAAACTCACATAAAACTTATTAAAAAAAAATGTCAGGTGACAACACGGAGGCTAACGCACGCGACCAGTTCGCTCAAATCATGGCAGGAATCGAAGGATTGACCAACCGGATCATCCAGGTCGAGAACCAACGCAACGATGATGCCGACAATTACTCGGCTGATGATAGCCGAGCTTTCCGGAGACGCGGTAACGATGGTCCCGAAAACCATCGAGACGCGCACGATGATCCCGACCACGACTGGGGACACAACAGGGACGCGAACGTACGACGACCCGGGCATCACCGAAATGATCGAGAGCGACCACGGCGTCACGACGATGACAACCCACGACCCGGCAGTCGAGATCTTAAGCTTGCACCTCCTACCCCGAGGCGTATCTCGATTTGGAGCGATGTATGGACTATATATTTGAGTACTATGACTACTCCGACCAACGCAAGGTCTCGTTAGCAGCTGCCCAACTCACGGAAAATGCTCTTGCCTGGTGGGACAGAGACGTAGCTGACCGCAGACGACGCAAGCTTCCCCAAATCCTCACTTGGGAAGACATGAGCTTTCACCTCTGCAAGCGGTACGTACCAGCTTACTACCACCGAGACTTGCAAAAGACGTTTCGCAAGCTGTATCAAGGAACTAAGTTTGTTGAAGAGTATTTCGAGGAGTTTGAAACCTTAAAGAACCGACTAGAAGTGTCTGACTCACAAGAGACACTCATGGCTTAGTTCTTAGATGGCCTTCAGGACCGCATAGCCCGAAAAGTGGAGCGCCAACCCTACAGCGACCTAGACGAGCTACTACACCTCGCCATCCAAGCCGAGCAACACATTAAGATGAAGACTGCATCTCTCAACCGATCCAAGCCAACTTGGAATCCACCTTCACGCAGCTTTGACAAAGGCAAAACTATAGACACCACTACACGCAAACCAGCCCCGGAGGTCAACAAGTCCACCAAGCCTAGTGCCAGCAACACTACGGCTACACGGGCTCGAGATGTAACGTGCTTCAAGTGCCAGGGCAAAGGTCACTATGCCAGGGATTGTCCCAACCAACGAGCTATGGTACTAAGGGACGACGGTGAAATAGAATCATGCGATGAAGCTGAAGTCATCACCGAAGAGACCGACGAGGAAGTCATCGATTATCCGGACGTGGGACAGATACTGGTCACCCGGCGGTCCCTCAGCGCCATGTTCGAACCAGAAAGAATGCAACGTGAGAACATCTTCCACTCTCGGTGCACCATTCAGTCCAAAGTATGTAGTTTGATCATCCATGGAGGCTCTTGGACCAACGTGGCGAGTAAGTATCTGGTGGACAAACTAGGCCTGACCAAGACCATGCATCCCCGACCGTACCTTTTGAAATGGCTCGATGACAAAGTGGAATTACGGATCAGCGAACAAGTTGTGGTCCCTTTTAGCATCGGTAAATATGCCGACCAAGCCCTCTGCGACGTAGTACCAATACAAGCCGGTCAGATCCTCTTGGGCCGACCATGGCAATTTGATAAAGAGAGCATGCATAACGGCCGGACCAATTACTACAGCTTTGACCACAACAACCGACGGCACAATTTGGCTCCCCTGTCCCCACACGAAGTTAACAAATTACAAAAAGCCATGGACAAAGGAGCTTAAGGCCGACAAGCTAAGTAAAACCAATCTCTTCATTTCCCCTTGCAAAGTCTTAAAATCTTTAAAAAAGAACAAGCAGGTGTTACTAATGATCTTCAAGGAAGGTTATCTTGCAGGAACAGAAGAAGCCAGCTATCCAGAACAAATCCAGAAGCTACTAGACCTTTTCTCAGACGTCTTTCCGGAGGAGATACCAGCTGTACTGCCACCAATCTGCGGGATTGAGCACCAGATTGATCTTGTTCCCGGCATGCCTCTTCCCAACAGGCCAGCCTACAGAGTCAACCCTGAGGAGGCCAAAGAGTTAGAGAAACAAGTACAAGAGCTCATGAAACAAGGCTATGTCCGAGAGAGCCTAAGTCCTTGTGTCGTCCTGGTCATACTTGTACCAAAGAAGGATGGGACTTGGAGATTGTGCGTGGACTGCCGAGCTATCAACAACATTACTATCAAATACCGCCATCCAATTCCACGGCTGGACGACATGCTTGATGAGCTAAGTGGTGCTACTATCTTTTCTAAAATTGATCTTAAAAGTGGTTATCATCAGGTCAGGATGAAAAAAGGAGACGAATGGAAGACTGCCTTCAAGACCAAGAGGGGTCTGTACGAGTGGCAAGTCATACCCTTTGGCTAATGAACCATGTTCTAAGGGCCTTTATTTGTAAGTTTGTTGTTGTGTACTTTGATGACATCTTAGTATATAGCACCTGCTTAAAGGATCACTTGGTCCATCTAGGAAAAGTCCTTGAAACCTTGCGTTTGGAGAAACTTTATTCCAACCTTAAGAAATGTGTATTCTGCACTGATCAGCTGGTCATTTTAGGATTTGTTGTGAGTGCACAGGGTTTAAAGGTTGACCAGGAGAAAATCAAGACCATACAAGAGTGACCAACACCTACTTCCATCGGACATGTCAGGAGTTTTCATGGACTTGCCAGCTTTTACCGACGGTTCGTAAAGGATTTCAGCACCATCGCAGCACCACTGACCGCAGTTATAAAAAAGGACGTGGCATTCTCATGGGGACCAAACCAGGAAGCAGCCTTCAATAAACTCGAGGACAGCCTCACACACGCCCTGGTTCTGGTATTACCAAACTTTACTAAAATGTTTGAAGTCGAGTGTGATGCTTCAGGAAAATGGATTGGGGCAGTACTTACACAAGGAGGGAAACCGGTGGCATTCTTCAGTGAGAAACTGAATGGAGCAGCATTGAACTACCCCACCTACGACAAAGAACTGTACGCCCTGGTTTGGTCATTGGAGACGTGGCAGCACTATCTCCTTAGTAAGGAATTCATCATACATACCGACCACGAGACGCTGAAATACCTCAGAGGGCAAAACAACCTGAAGAAAAGGCATGCACGCTGGCTGGAGTTTGTAGAAACCTTCCCATACATCATCAAATACAAGAAAGAAAGTGAGAACACGGTGGCAGATGCATTATCCAGGCGGTACGCTCTCATATCAACCATGGAGGCTAGAATAATGGGGTTTTTGCAGATAGCAGTGACATTTAGATCTGTGTAAGTCAGTGCACGTGAATAATAATTTTGTGTGCAGGACAAGGAGACAGGAGATCAAGGACCATGCCAAATTGACGAAACCACTATACAGGTATACACTTTGCCCGACGCCCTGTCATGTTGTTTTCAACACATATTAGTTAGCATTACCTTATGGATGAAAAATTCGGAGTTTATGTATTCTGGAATTCCAACTAACCATGTTAACGGTTAAAATCGTTACATATTGTTGTGGAGACCAAGGAGTCGGGGGATCTTCAAGGGGCTCAAAACAAAGATCTCGATATGCAGGTATTCATCACTTAGGTTTCTGTCTGCCAGTTCGTCAGATAACATGTTTTTTGTCTTACGGCCTTTCTCTATTTCCAGGGTACGGAGCCAATCGGGAATGAGACTGATGGTATGGAAGGGATTGAGAGTGAAGATATCGCTGTCCTGGTAACCGTTATTGAGATATCGGGGTAACAGTGTTTGCAGCTATCCATTTTTCCCGTACACTATATTACTGATTCGCCAATATTTTTTTCTGTAGAGGAACGAGTCCAGTGAAAACAGAGGCAACACCAAAGAGGGTGATACAATCATAGAAATAATAAAAAGAGACATGATTCAACTCTAATGGATTAAAAGCAAAGTGGCATCCTCAGCATTCAAAGATGATGATTATGGGCTTATTTATGAAGTTTTGGACATGATGAGTACTCAAAAATCTATCCATGATGTTATATATCAAGTCCAACCTATTTTGAAGTTATTACAAATCCACGAAGAGTCTAAATAAATCACTTAATTTTCTACATAAGAAAAGTGACGAAAATTGGAGTTCAAGAGTCTTTGGAGGCTAAGAGTTGTTCAACTTCATTCATTAAATTTAGTCTTGGTCTTTACCTTATTAATAATATTTTTCTAGAATTTTCTACAAGTATTATCTATAAATACTGATGTAATCTCATTTTTAATAATAAGTTTTTTTTGTTATTTTTGGAACCTTTTGAGAGGTTATCTCATTTTTCTGTGATCATGGTGTGTAATATCCATTGATCAAATCCTTTTTTTGGTGTCTTCGTGCGTCATATCCTTGGCCAAAGGATTGGGAATATCAGAAGTCTTCTGCAGCTTCTGTGCGACCATTCATTTCCACCGCCTTATTCTACAAAAATTATCCAACTTACCAACTTAGAGTGCATATTCCTTGGAAGACTTGTATCATTTGGTATCAAAGCAAAACTCTGAGTTTTGTATTGTATATTTCTACCATTTTCTCAACTCTTTATTTTTTTTCATCCATTTTCTACCTTTTCATCTTCTTTTCTTATATTTTATATTTTTTATATATTTATTTGTTTTTGTCAGAAAAAAAAAGAAAAAAAAAAAGAGAAAAAAAAGAGAAAAAAAAAAGTAATACAGAAAAAAAAAAGAAAAAAAAAATATTTTTTCTTGTATCTACCATTTTTTTGTTAGACAGATGTGAGGGCAAATTTTTTTCAAGAAAGAGGAATGATACAATCATGGAAATCATAAAAAGAGACATTATTCAACTCTAATGGATTAAAAACAAAGTGGCATCTTCAGCATTCAAAGATGATTATGGGTTTATTTATGAAGTTTTGGACATGATGAGCACTCAAAAATCTATCCACGATATTATATATCAAGTCCAGCTCATTTTGAAGCTATTACAAGTCCAAAAAGAGTCCAAATAAAATCACTTAATTTTCTGTATAAGAAAAGTGACGAAAATTAGAGTTCAAGAGTCTGTGGAGGCCAAGAGTTGTTCAACTTCATTCATTTAATTTAGTCTTTGTCTTTATCTTATTAATTTTATTTTTCTAGAATTTTCTACAAGTATTATCTATAAATACTGATGTAATTCCATTTTTAATAATAAGCCTTTTGTTATTTTTGGAACCTTTTGAGAGGTTATCTCATTTTTTCTCTAATCATGGTGTGTAATATCCATTGATCAAATACTTTTTTTGGTGTCTTGGTGCGTCATATGCTTGGCCAAAGGAGTATGAATATAAGAAGTCTTCCGCAGCTTCTGTGCGACCATTCATTTCCACCGTCTTATTCTACAAGGATTATCCAACTTACCAACTTACAGTGCATATTCCTTGGAAGACTTGTATCAGAAGGGGATGAATTAGAAAGGGGAAGTACTCAAGTTACAGCCACCGCCGTAATTTTTTACTTCTTCTTTCGTTTATTACTGTAGTTATACACGTCTTTGGTATCAATGATATCCGATATATTCAATATCTACCTAATCAAGATGCGTAGCTAATAAATTATGTGATGCATTTGTTAACAGTCTAAGGAGACGAGCGAACCTACGGTGGTGGAGGATGCAGTAGTTGTAGAAGACAACGTCTTCGACCGGCGCAAAGGCAAACGGCAGTGGGCTTGTTCAGTCCGCTCTATCTTCCTCTATCGCAGAAAAGGATAAAGCCGGCTGAGGATTTGAAGCCGACGCCCCCACCCAGTTGATGACTGGGAGAATGTTATAAGAGGCCTCAAAAAAGTATGGGCTATCTATTTTTTTAACTTTCGTATCACATGTTTCCCAAAGAATTGGGGAAGTTACTAACCAATTCTGTATCCGTTAATTCAGGCCTGTTAAACTTGGAAACTCGATGAAGCTTTCACCAAAAGAACTCACAGATTTCATCTCCCAGAAAAAATACTTCATACCCAAGGTTGGATGTCGTACAAACGCCTCCATTTTTCAATTTTAACCGTTAACATAGTTAGATTCCGCAATCATCTGCTGAGTGGGACTCGGCTGTGTTTACTCTTTTTTTCATTCAGGCGCACGGGGTATGGGGTCTAGACGCATGCAAACAATTCGACATCGCCTCCATTGACTATGAGTGCAAGAAGCTCGTCGCTTCGCTGATTCAAGCTTATCCTGTTTGACTTTCTAGTAGTTTAACCCATTTTCTGAATTATTAGTTCGTTAAAGATGTTACCCGTTAACTTATATACCGTACAATTTATTATTGTGTTTGTTGTGTTACATACATTTTCTCCCTCATTTTGTCATTTTCTCGCACACACGCCATTATAAACCGCCATCTGAATTGACATGCTAACATATTTAAACCCAAACCATTCTAAGCAATTTCGTTATATGCTTTTTATATACCTGGGAGTAATTTTTCTACCTATGTCGCTTGTTTTAGGTACTGTAGCTGGTTTCTCATTTTTGTTGTGTTACATACACTTTCCTCCTCATTTTTTTCATTTTCTGTTAACTACCCTGATATTAACCGCCATCGCCAGTTACATGCAAACATATTTCAAGCCTAACTATTTTAATCAACTTTGGTATATGCTTTCTATATACTCGGCAACAATTTTCTAGTTACGGCTCTTTTATAGGTACTATAGATAGTTTTTGATTTTTGTTCTATTACATACACTTTCCCCTCATTTTTTCACTTTCTCCTAACTACTCTGTAATTAACCGGCATCGGCATTTACATGTTAACATGTTATAGTATAACCATTTTAACAAACATTGCTATATCCTTTTTTTATACCCGGCAATAATGTTTTCAGTTATGGCTATTGGTTATCAGTACTGTATGTCGTGTCCCATTTCCCAAACCTAGGTTCTCACCTATAGTGTAATAAGCCACGTGGCTGCAAGTCATCATTTACAACAACGCTTATATAAAGGTAATTAGGGCAGCCGCGTACTCAATTGTCTAACCCAAGTCACTGAAAATGCCTATTAGTTACAGCCAGAGCTCGTCATCCCGAGCTAGTTTCGAAAGCGGTTGTGCTAGAGCGGACGCCGACATGGGGATTCATGTCCATTGCTACTGCAGGATTCGAGTACAGTTAAAAGAATCAACTAATGAGGCAACCCGAGGAAGAAAATACTACACTTGTCCGACAACGGAGATTAGGGCGTTAACTTTTTCATTTTTCCAGTCATCCATATAGGAACAGATGATTCAGAAACTATTTTGTATTTCTCTTTACACATATCACCATAACCCGTGGCATCCAGACCACCACTGGAAATGGTGGGACGACGCTGTCGAAGAGGAGCTGGTCTTACTTAAATCGCAGGACGAAGAGCAACGCTTACGGTTGAGAAGTACAGCTGCAGCTTCAAATGAACCTCATGTAATCTCTATGCATAACCCAGCGTTCCAAGCCTATGGAGCAGGTATCGCCCAGTTAAGGACTATGGTACAAGAGAAAGACAAGGAGATGAAGATAACCAAGGCGAGATGGCGATGCTCAATGAAGTTGTCGCTAATCGCCGCGACATACCTATTGTCATCCTCGGACTAATCATGTTATCCGTACTTTCGTACTTGCTAAAGTAGATGCAAAATTTCACTTTTGCATCATATAAACAATGTTTTTCTACTTTCAGAATTACATCCTCTTTTTGTCTATCTATATAAAGGGGTGTAGTTCTGTTAAATGCACAATGCGACTGTTCTTTGTTAATATTTTGCGTCTTCCGAATTCTGTGTTCAGCTGTGGTCTTAATCTGTTTTTTTCTTGCTAATGCTGTTAGCAGAATCGATCATCAACGGAAAAAATGTAACGTTCAGATAACTACATGACCATTATTAAACTTCCACATGCTTAATTAACCAGCCCAACTCAATTTCTTTTTGTTTGGTTATAAAGTCACTGTGATTGACCTCCATACTCATTAATAGTCCCTTTTAAGCATTTGGGAACATGAAGTTCCTTTTTGGATCCAAATGAAACGCATTCCAGTTCTAGACTTTCTTTTTTGGTCTTTGGGATGGTTGCTCAATGGTGGCCCCAATTGAATGAGAAACAAGTTCTAGATCTTCTCTATCCACAGTTAGGAGTCCCCTAATTCTTGTTTCAAGCGGTATTCATTGTGATTGACCTCCATACTCATTAAAAGTCCCTTTTAAGCATTTGGGAACATGAAGTTCCTTCTTTGATCTAAATGGGACTCATTCCAGTTCTAGAGTCTCGTTATTGGTCTTTGGGATGGTTGATCAATGGTGGCCCTAATTGAATGAGAAACAAGGTCTAAATCTTCTTATTCTTCATTTAATAGTCCCCTAATGGTTTTTTCAAGTGGTATTCATTGTCATTGGCCTCCATACTAATTAAAAGTCCCTTTTAAGCATTTGGGGACATGAAGTTTCCTTTTGGATCTAAATGGGACTCATACCAGTTATAGAGTCTCGTTTTTTTTCTTTGGGATGATTGATCAATACTGGCCCCAATTGAATTAGAAACAATGTCTAAATCTTTTCTATCCACATTTAGAAATCCCCTAATGCTTCTTTCAAGTGGTATTCAATGTCATTGGCCTGCATACTCAATAAAAGTCCTTTTTAAGCATTTGGGGACATGAAGTTCCCTTTTGGATCCAAATGGGACTCATTCCAATTTTAGATTCCCGTTTTTGGTCTTTGGGATGTTTGATCAATGGTGGCCCCAATTGAATGAGAAACAAGATCTAGATCTTCTCTATCCTCAATTAGGATTACCCTATTGCTTGTTTCAAGTGGTATTCATTGTCATTCACCTCCATACTCATTAATAGTCCCTTTTAAGCATTTGGAGACATGAAGTTCCCTATTGGATCCAAATAGGACTAATTCCTGTTCTAGAGTCCCGTTTTTGGTCTTTGCGATGGTTGGTCAATGGTGGCCCCAATTGAATGAGAAACAAGGTCTAGATCTTCTCTATCCTCAATTAGGATTACCCTATTGCTTGTTTCAAGTGGTATTCATTGTCATTGACCTCCATACACATTAATAGTCCCTTTTAAGCATTTGGAGACATGACATTCCCTTTCGGATCCAAATGGGACTCATACCAGTTCTAGAGTCCCGTTTTTGGTCTTTGGGAAGATTGATCAATGCTGACCCCAACTGAATGAGACACAAGGTCTACATCTTCTCTATCCTCATTTAGGAGTCCCCTAATACTTGTTACAAGTGGTATCCATTATTATTGGCATCCACACTCATTAAACGTCCCTTTTAAGCATTTCGGGACATGAAGTTCCCTTTCGGATCCAAATGGTACTTATTCCAGTTTTAGAGTCCCGTCTTTCGTCTTTGGGTTGGTTGATCAGTGCTGGCCCAAATTAAATGAGAAACAAGATCTAGATCTTCTTCTTTTTTCTATAAGAGTCCTCTAATGCTTGTTTCATGTGGTATTCATTGTCATTGGCCTCCATACTCATCAAAAGTCCTTTTTAAGCATTTGGGGACATGAAGTTCCCTTTTGGATCCAAATGGGACTCATTCCTGTTCTATAATCCCGTTTTTGGTCTTTGGGATGGTTGATCAATGGTGGCCCCAATTGAATGACGAACAAGGTCTAGATCTTCTTATTCTTTATTTAAGAGTCCCTTAATGCATGTTTCAAGTGGTATTCATTGTCATTGACCTCCATACTCATTAAAATTCCCTTTTAAGCATTTGGGGACATGAAATTTCCTTTTGGATCCAAATGGGACTCATACCAGTTCTATAGTCCCGTTTTTTGTCTTTGGGATGATTGATCAATGGTGGCCCAATTTGAATGAGAAACATGGTCTAGATCTTCTGATTCTTTATTTAAGAGTCCCTTAATGCTTGTTTCAAGTGGTAGTCATTGTCATTGACCTCCATACTCAATAAAAGTCCCATTTAAGTATTTGGGAACATGAAGTTCCCTTTTGGATCCAAATGGGACTCATTCCAGTTCTAGAGTCCCGTTTTGGTCTTTGAGATTGTTGATCAATGGTTTCTTTTATTGAATATGAAACAAGATCTAGATGTCCTTATTCTTCATTTAATACTCCCCTAATGCTTGTTTCAAGTGGTATTCGTTGTAATTGACCTTCATACTCATTAAAAGTGTCTTCTAAGCATTTGGAGACATGAAGTTCCCTATTGGATCCAAATGGGTCTCATTCCAGTTCTAGAGTCCCGTCTTTGGTCATTGAGATGATTGATAAATGCTGGCCCAATTGAATGAGAAACATGGTTTAGATCTTCTCTATTCACATTTAGGAGTCCCCAAATGCTTGTTTCAAGTCGTATTCATGGTCATTGATCTCCATACCCATTAAAGTCCCTTTTAAGCATTTGGGGACACGAAGTTCCCTTTTGGATCTAATGGGACTAATACCAGTTCTAGAGTCTCGTTATTGGTCTTTGGGATGATTGATCAATGGTGGCCCCAATTGAATGAGAAACAAGGTTTAGATCTTCTTATTCTCTATTTAAGAGTCCTTTAATGCTTGTTTCAAGTGGTATTCATTGTCATTGACCTCCATACTAATTTAAAGTCCCTTTTATGCATTTGGGAACATGAATTTCACTTTTGGATCCAAGTAGGACTCGTTCCAGTTCTAGAGTTCCGTTTTTGGTCTTTGTGATGGTTGCTCAATAATGGCCTCATTTAGTAGACCCATAATGCTTGTTTCAAGTGGTATTCATTGTCATTGGTCTCCATACTCATCTAAAGTCCCTTTTAAGCATTTGAGGACATGAAGTTCCAATCTGGATCCAAATGGGACTCATTCCAGTTCTAGAATCCTGTTTTTGGTGTTTGGGATGGTTAATCAATGGGGGCCCCAATTGAATGAGAAACAAGGTGTATTTCTTCTTATTTTTCATTTAAGAGTTTCCTAGTGCTTGCTTCAAGTGGTATTCCTTGTCATTGACGTTCATACTCATTTAAAGTCCCTTTTAAGAATTTGGGAACATGAAGTTCACTTTTGGATCCAAACGGGCCTCATTCTAATTCTAGAGTTCTGCTTTTGGTCTTTGTGATGGTTGCTCAATAATGGCCCCAATTGAATGAGAAATAAGGTATAGATCTTCACTATCCTCTTTTAGAAGACCGCTAATGCTTGTTTCAAGTGGTATTCATTGTCATTGGCCTCCATACTCATTTAAAGTATCTTTTAAGCATTTAAGGACAGGAAGTTCCATTTTGGATCCAAATGGGACTCATTCCAGTTCTAGAGTACCGTTTTTGGTCTTTGGGATGGTTGATCAATGCTGGACCCAATTGAACGAGAAACAAGTTCTAGATTTTCTCTATCCACATTTAGGAGTCCCCTAATTCTTGTTTCAAGTGGTATTCATTGTCATTGGCCTCCATACTCATTAAAAGTCTCTTTTAAGCATTTACGGACATGAAGTTCCATTTTTGATCCAAATGGGACTAATTCCAGTTTTAGAGTCCCGTTTTTGGTCTTTGGGATGGTTGATCAATGCTGGACCCAATTGAACGAGAAACAAGTTCTAGATTTTCTCTATCCACATTTAGGAGTCCCCTAATTCTTGTTTCAAGTGGTATTCATTGTCAAGTGTTTACCACATACGTTGGCAACTCCTTATATAAGAAAGAATTACAATTATTTCCTTTTATTATATCATATAGATAACTCCTAATATGATCTAATCCTAATCTCTTTAGTGACCATATCTCGGTAGGATTAGGATAGCTTCTAACTCAAGCTAGTTCAAGCTTATCCCCAACAATCTCCCTCTTAAGCTTGAACTCCTTCTTCCTCAGATCATACACTCCAACAAGATCCCTCATTTCACCGAACTTAATCCGTGCAAGTGGTTTTGTTAAGATGTCAGCCTTTTGTTCAACGCCGGGAACGTGTTCGACTTCCACCTGCTCATTTTCAACACATTCACGAACGAAGTGATACTTCCAGTGTATGTGTTTACTGCGGCCGTGAAACACATGATTTCTGGTGAGTGCAATGGCCGACTTATTGTCAATGCGAACTGTAACTCTCTTAAGAGCTTCTCCCGTAACTTCTGAAAGCAGATCTTGCAGCCAAATAGCTTGTTTGGCTGCTTCAGTGGCCGCGATAAACTCTGCCTCACACGAGGATAGTGCTACAGTTTCCTGCTTCTGAGAACACCAAGTGATCGGACAGTCATTGAGGTAGAAGATATGTCCACTCGTGCTTTTGCCGTCATCTTCATCAACATTATGACTGCTGTCACTGTAGCCAATCAAACCCGAGCTGTTGCCTTTCGTAAACATGAGACCATATCCAGATGTTCCTTGTAAATACGTCAGAACATGTTTCAAAGCTACACCATGACACTCCTTAGGATCATGCATATAACGACTTAGAATTCCAACAGCAAAAGATAGATCCGGTCGGGTATGAATCAAGTATCTGAGACACCCAATGCTTCTCCTATACTCTCTTTCATTGATAGATTGCTCTTCTAAAGCCTTAGAGAGTTTTGACCCTGAATCCATCAGGATTTGCACAGCATTGCACTTGCTCATACCTGTATCATCGAGAATTTTCTCTGCATATCTCTCCTGCTTTAACATGATTCCATTGTCTCCTTGGATGACCTCAATACCAAGATAGTAAGTTAACTTCCCGAGGTCACTCATCTCAAATTTTGTTGACATTCCTCTTTTGAAATCGTGGATTACGCTCAAGCTCAATCCTGTGACCAGGAGATCATCGACGTACACAGCAACGACTAATAGATGTTCACTATCTTGTTTTTGATATTATGCTGGTTCCTTGGCACATCTGATGAATTCTAGTTCCTTGAGAATCTGATCAAGCTTGTGATTCCACGCCCGTGGAGCATGACGTAACCCGTACAATCCCTTATGTAACTTGTAAACCATTCTGTCACTTCCCTCCTTGACGAAACCTTCTGGCTGAGACACGAAGACCTCCTCTTTTAGTTCTCCGTGCAAAAATGCTGTTTTAACATCAAGGTGGTGCACCTCCCAACCTTTAGAGGCAGCTAAAGCGATGATAAGGCGAATTGTTTCGATTCAAAGGCTACAGGAGCAAACACTTCGTCAAAGTCAATTCCATACTTTTGTACATACCCCTTTGCGACTAATCTCGCTTTGTACTTGTTAATACTCCCGTCTGAGTTACGCTTGACTTTGAATACCCACTTTAAACCAATTGGCTTAACTCCAGCTGGCAACTCTACCAGACTCCATGTTTTGTTCTTTTCGATCGAGCTTAGCTCCTCCTTACATGCTTCTCTCCACACTTCGTGCTCCTTTGCTTATTCATAGTTCCACGGTTCATCATTTAGTGATAATAGGAGACGTTCTCCTTCAGCTTCTGCTAAGAGTACATAGTCTTGTAGATAGCTGGGTTTCACGCTTGGCCGTGTTGATCTTCTTAACACAGGTTGATCTGTTTCAGTGTCTTGCTTGTGATGAGTTTCTACAAAGACTTCGACTTCATCATCAGAATCATCATCATGATCATGTTCATTCTCGTTAAGGCCTTTCATATTGACATTCTCAAAGTCTCCATATGCAATGGTAAATGATCCAGGTGCCTCTGTTTCTTCTCGTGAGTTACTCCAAGTCCATCTTTTAGATTCATCGAAGACTACATCTCTACTTACTGTTACTCTCCGTGTCGATGGATCTAACAGGCGATAAGCCTTGCTTCCAGGTTCCGTTCCAAGATATACGAGTGCACGAGACCTATCATCCAACTTCTTTAGGTGTTGTGACTCTACTCTTGCATAACTAGTACAGCCAAAGACACGCA
>OVBI01003140.1:0-14270 GCA_900406495.1 Sisymbrium altissimum
ACAGACGGAGGAAGTGAGACGGCGGAAGAAATTAGGGTTCTTATTATGAGAAGGGAGAGATGAATAGAAAAAAATAATAATAGAGATTATAGATAAAAAGTAACGAAGTAAAAGCTGGTTTGGTTTCATAAAAGGGCTACACCGACTTTTCCTTATCCTAAAGTGTGTCTCAATCTGAAAGTACCCTATTTGTTACTTTAGGAGNGTGTTAACAACTCTTGAAATATCCAGCTCCTTGAAACGCTTGCTTAAGTGGTTAACCTCAATTTGGCTTATAATGCTTTCGGCGGTTTGGTTGAAATCTTCAGTTAGAGTTTTCGCATTTGATATATTCTGTGCTTTTTTTTTGCATGATCGGTATATCTGATATGATCAACATGATCGTAGGCTATTTAGTGGTAGGTTATGAATTTGCATCAATAAAAAAATAATAGATCAAAAAAATGAATTGTATCAAAACTGTTAATGTAATCAGGTATTATAAAAAGAGTAATAGTCTATATATATATTTTTTATCCATATTTCTTCTATATGACCTTATACCTTAAAAATTTAAAAGATTAAAAAATGGTGAATTTGGATGACTTTTAAGAGACTTTGAGCCAGATTTGGAATGATTGCAAAGCATGTGGTAAGTATACTAACATATTATCTAATTTTGATTCTATTTTATGTGACTTACATATATGATGATGATAAATAATTAAATATGGTGTTTTTAAAGATTTGTGAGTTTCTATATTTTCAAACCTTTTTTCCTTCATATTTATTTATTTTCTCTAGGATTAAAATTTTGGATATTCAATTGGATTCAGTTTAGAATAAATTTGGGTTTAGATTTTGAAATATCATACTTTTATTTCTATTAGGATATTTTGAAATGTCGGTTTGGTTTTGGTTCAGATGTAATCGGGTTCGGTTCGGGGTTAATAAAAAAGATTAAAAAACCGGTTACACCTAAAGTACGTTTGATTCCGGTTCTCGTTCGGGTTTCAAGATCCAAAGTACATGTTTCATACTAAAAGTATTTGTCTTTATCAAACTTATAAGGATAAAATCAAATTTAAAGACTCATATCATGAACAGTAATTTAAAGAAAAATGCTAAAATAAAATTACTAAAAATCAAAACAAAAGCAACACCAACATTATTCAAAGTAAAATGCCAAAATATAACGAAAACCAAGTTCCTCAAACTTCAAATGCAATTTTCAAACCAAATTCTTAAACTTCAAATGAAAATTTCAGACTGTCAAGCTTAAATTTCAAACAATCAGTCCAAAAATTTAATTTTCTTCAACACTTGCATTCTCAAACTCTGAAAAAGAAAATTGAGACAAAAACTAAGATGTAACTATACATAAAATAAAAATAGAAAACATAAATACATATTGAAAAAAAAATGGTTGAATTTAAATAAAATTTGGTTGAATTTGATAAGTATAACTAAGTATTTTTGGTTATTTTTTTTTTAATGTAATTTAATTATTTTTGTTTTAAAATAACTGATAACTTTAGTTTATAATTGTTCTTTTTTGAATATTTTGAGTTATTTTAAATATATATATTTAAAATACTGGGTTTTACATTTAAAATGTGGATCCTCTTCTATTACTTATATATATATATATATATAAGTAATACTCTTAAAAATATAATTATATTTTTAATATTTTGGGTATTCGTTTCATTCTTGATTAGGTCCGGATTTGAACTTAAAATAGCAAAATTTAAAATCTGTTTTAGTATTTTATCGATTTCAAGTTTGGTTTGGTTTTATTTATTTAGATTGGGTTTGATTCGAAATTTTGGATTTAGATATTTTTCCTAATCTATTTTTCATATTTTTAAGGGTAAACGACCTATTTTCTGAACATTTATAGTGGATCTTGGTGATCAAAATCATATATAGTGACTTATCGGTCTCCATATTAAAACTGCTGAATTTGGTTTGGATTTGGTGTAAAAATCGATTTTGTAAATTTTTTAATGAAACACGAACGGTAACCAGTTAAGAAATAACGGAAATGAAAAAAAAAAGAATGAAAAAGAATAAATTAAAAGAAATAAAAATAATATTTGTTACTTATTATTCTTTCTCAATTTTGATAAAGAATATTTTTATTTTTTAATTATCTGCAAAAACAAGAATAAAAGGGAATTATATATAACAAATATTATTTATAAATGGTAAATATTTTAAGTAAAGAAAATAAATTCACTATTCCTTATCATTATATCGTCAGGAATATCATTCTATCGTCACCAATCACACCCGAAGCACTCCGGAACCTGTAGGGCAGTGTCCACCAAGTGTAACTTTCACAATAATTAAATATTAACTCTCTACCAGCCGACGACCTAAGAAGACCCGAGTGGATCCACATTATGACACTTATATACAACCTGTTCTTGATGATAATATAGTGATTACACATACAAAAAAGATCACTATATTATAATTTATGTCGACAATGTGGATCCTCTTCTCGGCTCTCCTTCTGTTCTTCACCATCATAACAAGCTTCTTCGCTACTCCAACAACATCCACTTCACAAGCTCTCCATCCAGATGAATGTATTGCATCAGAAACTTAACTCTTATAATATCAGATGCAACATCCATATATATATACTCAAAAATTTGTGCAGTGGATGCGCTCAGGGAGATAACGAGTACACTTGGAATAAAGAGACTGAACCTAAGTGATGGAGATCCTTGCCAATCAAAAACTCTAAATATTGGAGTAGTTTTGAATTCGGAAATGAACAACACCATTGAATGTGATTGTAGCTTCAACAACAACATGACATGTCATATTACGGGATTGTGAGTGTTAATCTTTTGCCCTTTTTTTTTATAATTATTATTTCTTTTTTTAACTTCGAGTGTTAGCCTTTTGTCTTTCTCTTTTTTAATTATTATGTTCATGTATCTTTTTTTGTGAAACAATCACAGAACTTTCAAGTCCACAAGTCTTTCAGGGAAACTTCCGCCTGAGTTGGCCAAGCTTCAGCATCTCCAGACGATGTAAGTTAAGAATTTATTTAGTCGTTGGTTTTGCAAACCATGGTTCGTTATCTATTTGTATTGATAAAGATTAATTCTAAAACACAACAAAAAAATAGTCGATTTTTAAATTTGGCCAAATGAATACCCAGCCTTTTTTATTTATTTTTTTTTAAATGTTCAATTTTTTGTGATTTCTGCCAAGAAAGTGATTTGGTTGAGCTTGAGGAAAATAAATAAAATTAAAATGTATTTAAAGAATTTTAAAACTATTATTTTGATGATACCACTTTACAAAACAACCATGTGTCACAAGATTTTATAAGGTTTATGCATAAAATACACATTTATAGGCTTTTATAAAAGTTGTTCACAAATCATGCTATAAAATAGTATTTAGACTTTATATGGTTTTATAAGATATTATAAAATATAGAAAAAATATTGTGTATTTCGCTAAAAACAGTAACAATAACAATAATTTAAAATTTACATTCAAGAATTAATATCAAAACATTCATAAGGACTAAGATCAATTTCCAAACTTTCATATGATGCATGGCTTATAGAGCTTTATGAAGTAGCTACGAAAATGCAGAAATTCTATAAATTTTTTACAATATAGATTATAAAATGATCTAACAAAACAAAAAATGAAGAAATCAAAGCCATGAGAAGTTTAAAAACCGACCTAACAATGAAGAAATCAACCAAAAAATGAAGCAAGAGAATCTCCCGAAAGAGCCATGAGAATATCTTATAATGAGTTTCTGCTCTTCTATGCAGAGCCTTGTGCCGAAACTACCTCTCCGGCTCAATCCCAATGGAGTGGGCTTCATTGCGAAACCTCACTTACATGTCAGCTCTTCTCTCTCTCTCTCACTCTCTGTTTTCATGATTTGCAAGTTTACTTTGACGTGTCTTGCAGGTCGCTCTGCGCTAATCGTTTGTCTGGGAACTTACCAACTGGTTTGCAAAACTTCAAGAATCTGGAATTCCTGTATGTCTCAAACTGTTTCATCTACCGGATATGCGTTTTCATTTGGCCTAATATTAAGGTGATGTAATGAAACTTTCAGATCAGTTGAAGCAAACCAGTTCTCTGGCACCATTCCTGATGAGCTTGGTAACTTGACCAGCCTAACCAAATTGTACGACCCTTTGCGTCTAAACCACGTTTCAAAACCACAAGAATCTTTTGGTTGCTTGGTAAAGAGAAAACATGTACACTTTTACAATTTCTGAAGCTGTCTTTTTCAGGTATCTTGCGTCCAATCAATTTACAGGAAGCCTTCCTACCACTCTTGCTAGACTTGTAAACCTTAAGATTTTGTAAGTTTCCAAAAAGCTTTCTGCGTTTTTTACTGGAAATGTGCGAGTAAATTAGGTTTGAAGTAATTTGTGAAGTTCCGGACCGAATGTGATTGGTTGTAAACTTAAACGAATGTGTTGTTTTATTGCCACATACATTGAACTAAAACTTGTTGATTAGAGTATTGTTTGTTTCTTCGTAATATGAATTGCAATGTTGTCAGTTGATTTGACACTTACAAAACGCTTGCTTAAAGCTGTGAAGAGAAAGTCCTGGATTACATACGTATTAGTACTGTTTAACAAAGCTCTAAATTAGCCATTTGTTTACATTATGCAGTAAGATATCTGACAATAACTTCACTGGTACCATCCCAGAATATATTGGCAACTGGTCTTCGCTTGAAAAGCTGTAAGATTTGTCCATCATCACTGGTTGTAATTTCTCTAATAGTTTGTGTTTCAGTGTCAATTAAGTTGTGTTGATTATGATCAACAGACATCTATCTGCAAGTGGACTGAAAGGACCTCTTCCTGAGGCAGTGGCCGGCCTAGAAAATCTTATTGAACTGTAATTAACTACTTTTAACTTGATCAGCAAAAGTATCATAAAACCGAGTCTGCTATTTTTAATTTGTGTGTTCATTTTCAGGAGTATTAGTGATACGACTGGGATACGCTCATTTCCTAGTATATCTAGCAACGTTATCAAAAACCTGTATGTCTTTTCCAATGAAAATTGATTTTATCTGAGATGTCAAACTAAAGTTTCCCTCACTGTTTCAGGATTTTGAGGAATGTAAGTTTGTCTGGTCCAATTCCTTCTTACATCTGGAGTAAGCCGGAATTG
The DNA here is from genome assembly GCA_900406495.1 of Sisymbrium altissimum. Lineage (NCBI taxonomy): Eukaryota > Viridiplantae > Streptophyta > Magnoliopsida > Brassicales > Brassicaceae > Sisymbrium > Sisymbrium altissimum. The sequence continues at coordinate 5,170 of OVBI01003140.1, forward strand.
AGAACTCTGTAAGTTTGTTTTGGTGAAATATGAAAAAGACTTTGTAATTTTCAAAATCAAGGTGTTTAATATGTTCGACCTGCTGAGATATTTGCATTTGACTCATGACGTTGTACGTCTATATGCCTAAATTTACTGGACCAGATCAGTTCTAGATGTACATATAGGTTGTTCTTTGACTCATGGGTAAGCACATCAATAAATATCATAGAGAGAAGAAAACGTAACTTTTTGTGAGACTGATATGCAAGTATGACAAGATCTACTGTATTTAAAACTTCGCTGCAGAATTTGTAGATTTATTATATATGCAGAGTTTATAGATTTATATATACAAATAGAGATAATATTACTCAAAGATGTTCAAACGAAAAGAAATTCCTTTGTTTTTGTTTGCTGTAGTGATTTATCGTTTAACAAGTTGACTGGTGAAGTTCAAGAAGTACAAAAAGCACCAACATATACGTAAGATGCGGATAATTTGAGTTGACATAATCGCACACGGATAATTTACAGTTTTGGCATATTCTTACAGCTATTTGACTGGCAACATGCTTTCCGGAAACATTGAAACTGGTGTTTTCCTCAACAGCAAATCAAATATGTACGTTTCAGCCTTTCCCCTTTTTGTATGGCTTTAGAGATCTTTCGTCATGTAAACTAATCTTCCAGTTGGTTTTCTACATTTTGGCGAATCTCACAGTGATCTCTCTTATAACAATTTCTCATGGTCGTCTAGCTGCCAAGAAAGGAGGTACAAGTATAAATATATTTGTACCCATTTGTTAAATTAATCACATGCTCATATTGAACTTCATGATCTCACTTTCTATTGAATCAGTAACATTAATACATACCGGAGCTCATATTTGAAGAACAATTTGTAAGTTCACTCTGCGTTATCATGCAACAAGAATAAATAAAACTGCATAACTGTAAATGTACTTATCGTCTTGTTATATAGAACTGGGCTTCTTCCATGTGCTAGTCCAACCAACTGCAGTAACTGTAAGTACATTTTGAGCTTTATTAACTTATATCCTACATATTTGCTAATTTTGACGAACTCTACTTTATTCTATAAATGGTGATAAACGTTGGTGATTGTAGATCAGCGATCACTACATATTAATTGTGGTGGAGAAAATGTAACGATTTCAAACTCCTTGGGTAAAATCACTTATCAAGCTGATATCAGTGAAGTCAAAGCCACTACAAATCAGCAGATGAAAAACTGGGGAATCAGTAACACTGGTGACTTTACCGATGATGGTATTGAGGATGACATATACATCATTTCAACTAGTTTAACACCATCAGGAGATTCTCCTGATCTCTATAAGACCGCTCGTCGATCTGCTCTGTCTCTTGTTTATTATGCATTTTGCTTGGAAAATGGAGAATACCATGTGAAACTCCATTTTATGGAGATTCTCTTTTCAGACGAAAAACTATATAGTCGTGTAGGTAGGCGCATATTTGATGTCTATGTTCAGGTATGGAGTCATTCTTTACTAAATAAGTTCTTTTTTCTAATCTAACTAAGTTTCCTGAAAGATTGAGTTCATTTTCCTTTTTTCCCGCTGTTAGGGAGAACTGTTCTTGAAGGATTTTAACATCAGAGAGGAGGCTAATGGGGCTCTGAAGCCGATTGTAAAAGAACTGAAAGCTGTTACTGTGAAAGATCATGTGTTAGAAATTCGGCTGTATTGGGCGGGTAAAGGAACAACCCTCATTCCTGAAAGAGGAAACTATGGTCCTCTTATATCTGCTATCTCCTTGTGTCACAGTAAGAACATTTCACCTCTGCTTCAGATTGTGTGTTTTAAGCTTAATCTTCTTTGTACTCGTTCTTGCCACCTAGCAATAATACTCGTATTTCCAAATTTCAGGTCTGGAGCAACATTGTGGAGGTCTCAAAAGAAAAAAAAAACTTTGTTAGAAACACCTTTCTGTATATTGGTGTATACATTAACACTTTTTGTGTCTCATTTGCAGTGGAGAAAACAAAACAACACACTAATTATCCACTAATTTTTGGGGTAACGGGTGTCTTCGTTGCAATAATTCTCTTGGCTTTGGGAGTATATGCTCAGAAAAGATGTAGAGGAGACAAGAACACGAGAGAAAGAGGTATCAGAGCTCAAAGAGTATACGTATCCTTTCCTCATATTTTCTCATAGCATTGCAGATAATGTTCTCTTTGTAACTTGATCACAATAGATTTGAGATCCCAAGGTCTTCAAACAGTTTGCTTTACTTGGAAGCAACTGCAAGCTGCAACAGACGATTTTAATGAAGCCAACAAACTTGGAGAAGGAGGTTTTGGATCCGTATTTAAAGTATGCTAAAGCAGATGCCAAGTTCGTCTCATTCGTAAATACCTGAGAAATATATCTGATATAAGAAACTTAATGTAGGGAGAGATGTCGGATGGAACTGTCATAGCAGTCAAGCAGCTTTCTTCCAAGTCATGCCAAGGAAACCGTGAATTTGTCAATGAGATAGGCATGATATCAGGTCTGAATCATCCAAACCTTGTGAAGCTTTATGGATGCTGTGTCGAAAAGAGTCAACTGCTGCTCGTGTATGAGTACATGGAAAATAACTCCCTCGCTCTTGTGCTATCTGGTAAATCGAGGTCATTAAGCTCTTCTTTATACGTTTTGAGTCTAATGTAACGTGACATCATTTCTCTTTGGTTTACAGGAAAGAGTTCCTTGAAACTGGACTGGGCAGCAAGACAGAAAATATGTGTGGGAATTGCAAAAGGGATTGAATTCCTCCACGAAGGATCCACGATCAGAATGGTTCACCGTGACATAAAAACTCCTAATGTTCTTCTAGACGCCGACCTTAATGCAAAGATATCTGACTTTGGATTGGCTAGGCTCCACGAAGAAGAACACACTCACATTAGCACAAGAGTTGCAGGAACCATGTATGTAGTATTGAATAAACACATCATGGCATATAAACATAATAGTCTGCTTCAAGCTCTGAAGTTTTCTTCATTTCTCTTATGATGTAGTGGATACATGGCTCCAGAATATGCATTATTGGGTCACTTGACAGAAAAAGCAGATGTGTACAGCTTCGGGGTTGTGGCAATGGAGATTGTTAGTGGGAAGAGTAATATGACACAGAAGGGAAGCGATGGCAACACCTCACTTATCAATTGGGTAGCCCTATAGCTTTTTTCTTTCTCTCTTTTGTCTTTTTTCACGTCCTTTATTCTATAGTTGAATCCGTGATTTCTTTGACCATAAGTTTACATCCATCTCAGGCACTGAAACTGCAACAGAAAGGGGACATAATGGAGATCGTAGATCCAATGCTCGAAGGTGAACTTAACAGCACAGAAGCAGAGAGGATGATCAGGGTTGCTCTTGTTTGCACAAATGCATCTCCTTCGTTAAGGCCAATGATGTCAGAAGCCGTGCAAATGCTCGAGGGAGAGATGGAAATAACACAGCTTATGTCAGATCCTGCCGTATATGGACATGATTTGAACTACTCAAAGCTGATGGAGAGTATTGAAAGCACGCCAGAGTCATTTTCAATGTCTGGTCATGATCTAGACCCATTTATTTCAGAATCCACCACCTTAAACTCAACAGCAGAGTTTTCTTCCTCGTCAATATAATATCAAAGGTTGGCCATTGTGAGAGGCTTGTGAGGTACCTCATACTTAATTAATTAAGTACAAAGTCACTTATAGTTGTTCGAAACCTTACATTAGCTATGAATGTTTGGTCGAGTAGTATCCTTCCATGAAAATTTCTGGTGTATTCTGAATCATTTGTATCTATTTGCTATCTGAATCATTTGTATCAATTTTTCTCTCGATAGGTCTGATTCAGATGACATCACATTTGTATCTATTTGCTTTCTAGCAATATGTTGTACTCTCAAACACAAACTAAAATAAATATTATGTGCAGAAAATTTTATTATATGCTTAGATTGTGTGTATACAAATGAGATGAGAATAAATATTATGTGTTGGAAATTTTATTATATGCTTAGATTGTGTGTATACAAATGAGATAAGAATAATTTGTTTTTACAGCCAAAAACTTAACAGTTTATTTTCCCATAAAGTGAAACTTTTTTTATGTTAATGAGAATTCATTCTTTACTTATGTTATAAAAAATTATTTATATACTTTAAGTCACAAAAAATTATCTAAAAGAAAAAGATATTTATTATTTATTTAACAATAAATTTGCAAATAACTTTTTGTAAAAAATTAATCTATAGACCGTAAGCCCATTTGTCAAATCTCGAAGCTTGAAATTCGGATCTAATCCACATATCTACTTTTCACTTTATATTCCAATGTGAAATATTTTATAAATGTTATATTTTGAGATTTACAAGCAACCAAATTTGGATCTCTATTTCTCATTCACAACCACTCCGATTTTGATATGTCATTACACTACTTCATAGTGATCACGAACGTCCAGTCATTCCAATGAACGTCTTTACCCGAAACCTACCAGCAAATTGTTTAAAACCATTTTGTCAAAATGAGTTCCAACAATCCTCCACATAGATAGAAATGACTTTAGAGACATGATAACTCAATAGACTTGACTTCCTATAGAAGACTTTACAAGAGTTAGAAAAACTTTTGAGAGTACAAGCGAAAAATCTATTATATGATGAGTTGGTAGCGTTTTCGGCCTTGAATCAGTCATTAATAATAACTATCGAATTTACTCAAATAGGAGGTGAACATGATGTATTGAACCCCTAGACTTTGACGTAAGCTGATGCAATATCTATAAAAAAAACTTCATTTTCTCATAGAACTAGGTTTTCTATTAGATTCATTTTGGCCGGGAACATTCGTGGTTAATCATGAGTGAATTTGGAGAATATAACTTTTCCTACATTCTCCTAGAAATAACCCCATTTTACACTCACAAGGTGATTTGCCATTAGCTTTGTTTAAAGAATTATCATATACTACCCCACTGATATCTCAAAGCAACGGATACAGATAATTAAAAGCAAACGCTTATCTTCTATACCTTACAGGTAGCACTATATAATCATCCTAGGAACTGGGTAGATACCGGAGTCTCACAGTGCTTTGGACAGATTTAGTTTAACTTATTTTTCCCTTTGAACCTATTTCTTGGGATCTCCAGTCAGTTAGGTAGGGTTATCACCAAACCTCCTCCTATGCAGTGAGACACCTTTAATAAATGAATCCTAAGTTGTTGTATGATTGGATATAATCTATTAAGATTACTCCACACATATCAATTATTTAACACATCTTATAACTTAAAAGTATATTTCATGTCTCTCAATATTCTAGTAATAAATTCTTTGGTCAAATTATGACATTTTTTTGGAGGTGGCACTACTATTTTTGCCAGACACTCCTCCCACACTTTTAGATATTTGTACAAATGTACTTTACCTCATCAAAGTTTATATGGTCTTTTGCCAATGATTGTACGTGGTAACGCTTCCCCCATATTTTTGAGGTAACTTAGAATCATACCTCTTTGCGTTCATTTTTTTATTTAGAGGTCATATTTTTTTTGTTCTACAACTTCATCATATTCAAGTGAATAATGAGCAGTTTTTCCGATGGATAATGCCATTTTTCTCTTAAAAGTGAATTTAAATCTCATCAACCTTGCTTCCTTTGTCACATTACTATTTTTATAGTTATCTCAAGTTAGTTTTTACTTACCATCTTGTAAGCTTTAAACTTTTCAAAGCCATATATTTGCTTTTTGAAGCTAACAGAGGCTTTGCTGTCTGAGAATCAATGCATAAATGCAAGTATGTCTAATATTAGCCATGTGTTTATAACATCATATATTAACATGAAAATATGATAAACATTAGAACTTGGCACAGTCACATGTGGCAGACTACTACCAAACTGAATTGATGTGTCGATTCACTATATTTGTTAGCAATAACACCTCCATCACATAAGGTATAAATAAAATATGGACATTAAGATAAATATCAGAATTACAATATATATAGCACACAAGATTATAGGTGGCAGAACATTCCCAATTTGGGATGTCGACTCACCATACTTGTGACCATCTCAAACGTTATTTTTTTAGATAACCTTTTGAAATTGAAAAAACACAATATATATTCATATATAATATACAAATGTTTTATTTAGGCCATTAACAAAATGTTAGTTATATTCAAAATTAAAATTTCTTAAGAAAAAAATCAAATTAGTATACTAACACAAAATTCACAAATTCAGTGAATATGATACTCAAAAATTTAAATAAATATGAATAAATTGTAATAGATAATTAAATTAATAATTTTAAAATAAATAAATACTAAAAATTAATAATTTTCACAATCAATTAATCTTTATCGTTAACCAAATAAAAAAAATGTAGATATACTATATGAACATCACATTTATAAATATAAATATTCTATGTTGAATAATAAAGTAAATTGTAGATAATTATGTTTTTTAACAGGTTTTTAGTTCATATATGTAATTAGTAATATTTTGTTTACAATTTTTTCTTTCAAATCATTTCAAAAACCAGTTTTGTGACAAATCTAATATTTGGAATTAATATCAATATTATATATTATTAGTTTTCAGAATATTATGTTGTTTTAAAATAGATATTTTTAATTCCATCATATTCTATTGTTTCTAAATTCTAAAAGGTTTTTTTAAAAAAATTTAAAAACATGAGTTCATTTGTCAAAATATTTAAAATATTTGGAATATTGAATCAAATTTCCTCTAGAATTTTTTTCTTTAAATTACAAAATAATAAGAAGAAACTGCAGAAAATCATAATAATTAATCGAAATAATTCAGAAATTATTTGTCAAATCATTGGCTTTAGTTTGATATTTTTCTATTAACAAACCAATAACAATCAGTCTTTTTAATTTTCTTTTATGAATTTTCTTTTTTTTTTTAATTTGTAATTTTATAGTTTTCGTTTTTTTTCTTTTTGTTAACAATTTTAAGATTCTTACAAATAAATATATTTTGACACATATCAACTTCCTAAATAATCAAATTGCTACTTGTCACGATATTTTCATTTATTAACTTTGAGATATCCAATTTTATATAATAAGATGCGGAATATTTTATAAATGTTATATTTTAATTTTTAAAAGTAACCCACTTTAGACCTCCATTTCTCATTCACAACCACTCCAATTTTGACATGTGATTACACTACTTCATAGTGATAATGAACATTATGTCATTTCGATGAACGTCTTCGCCCAAAAACCTACTAACAAATAGTTTAAAACCATTTCGTCAAAAACAAGTTCCAATAGCATCATCCCACATAATATTTACCTTTCTTTGTGTTTTAGATCCAAACCCCAAAAAAGCAAAGCACATGTTTTCCAACTCCTTAATTCATCAATTTAGAAGTCTATAGGCTGATATCCAGACATGAATAGTACTAATGATTACCGAGTTTAGGAGTTGAAGTCTCCCTGGATACGATAAGAATATTGTTGTACATGAGCTTATTTTCGGACTTACCATCTGGACTAGTGATAGATAGTCACTTGTGGTCATCCTTTTTTTGTGAGCAATGGGAGACTCATGTATCGTATCAGAAACTCACCAGTTGCATATGGAAAACAAGCGGTCGTAATGTCCTCTCTTTCGTGCTTGTTTGATCCAGCTGTATATAAAGTGGACATCCCAATGCTAATGCCAAGCCTTAACTCCAATAGATAATACCATTGCTTGTGATTGTAGCTTCAACAACAACATGACATGAAATGTCAATAGGTTTTTGAGGGAAATTTTCGTCTGAGTTGGCCAAAGCTATAGTATCTCTAAAAGGTGTAAGTTTGGAATTTATTTTAAAGAATGGATGATTAGTTTTTGGTTTTGCAAACCATGGTTTGTAATCTATTTATATAGAGAAAAATTCTAAGACCAAAATATATTATCCAACTTCCGAATTATGCCAAATAAGTACTCATTTTTTCCGATTTTTTTCCAAAAACAAAAGTGACTTAGTTGAATTATATTCAGCACTGAGAAGATAAATAAAATCAAATTGTATTTTAATAAAAGAGAATTCCAAAACAACAAATGGACACAAAGGAGATTTTGATCTACATTTAACTAAACAAATCAAGAATGCGCTGATATGATTTGAGCTATTACAATTGTTTCCCCTCTGATTCAAGAATCCAGGTCAAATCTTATATAACGACATCTCTCTATCTATATAACTATACGTGGGTAAGGGTCGGATATGTAAGGGTAGGATAATTTAAAAATAAGAGTCTGGTAATAACGAATAAGGATTACGTAATGGTCGGATCATGTAATTAAAATCATTATCTAAATGGGTAATTGACATAACTAAAATTACTATTCAAAAAATAATTACGGATAATTTTGTAATAATAAAAAGAATTTGATTTTTTTTGATAATTTATAGAAACTGGTAGATAGTTTAAAATTTGTTTGAATAATTCTAAGAATTAACTAAATTTACATTATAACTAAGATTTTTTTTTATAAAAAAGCCAACATAAAAACATGTGACAAATAAATTATGGGAAATTGTTAGAAATGCACATTTAGAGACACTTTTACCAAATTGCATTTCATCCTCTCCTTCACAAAAATACACTCATTTTTTAAGATTTAAAAGACATATATACCCTTAATGAACTAACCTATTTTCTCAATAATTCACAAAACCACGCATTGAAACGTCACGGGATCGAAAAACCACGCGATCGATTCACCGGCGATCCAAAACCAGGGATCGATTGAAACTCATGACTCCGGCGATCGGTCGAGAATCAAGACTCCTACGATCGACAATTCACCGCCTCTGCCGATCAAAAGATTCCATGAGTTTTAGATCTGAGATTCGATGAATTCAGTTTTAAGGATTTTGTGATTTATGAATATAAATCCAGAAATCAAAGGCTGAGTCATGAAGATGAAGTTAGGTCATGACCAATCTCGTATTATTCTAACTTCTTTGTTTTGTGATTTCTGGGAATTTGTAACTTCAGGGACTGTGTCTAATTTTGGCGAAGAAGACCATCGACTTTTTATTAT